>JAQFXY010001469.1:0-10452 GCA_034693865.1 Ceratophysella sigillata | reverse complement strand
TTGCCCGTTCAGAAAATTAAACTGTTATTAGAAATCAAATTCAATTTAACCTAGCCTAAAATAGCTGAACATAGCCTGTCTACAATTTACTGTTTGAGGATAAAGGGTAAAGGTAACTTTCAAAACTCTTCTTAGATGGAAGTTTTTAAAGAGATTTTTCAAAGGCATATTTTTTGCCGTCACATATATATGTATAACAAACCTATGGAACATTCCTACATAGTACAGGGGCGCCACACCGATGTTCAAGTTTGATATGCCATTGGAAAGCCCTTGACTAGTAAATTACGCATAATCCACAGATTCTACGACAATTGGGTTAGCGACAGTTGGGTAACGACAATAGGGTAAGCGACAATTGGGTACGGCGACAGTTGGGTAAGCGACAATTGGGTAAGACGACAATTGGGTAAGCGACAATTGGGTATGGCGACAATTGGGTAAGCGACAATTGGGTAAGCGTCAATTGGGTAAGACGTAGTAAAAATAATTAAACCAAGAATCCATCGTGTACACTTTCCTGTGCAACCTATTCGCAGACAAGCAATTATGTAATTCCACCGGAGAATTTCATGTAGATAGATTCTGTGGAAAGTTGAAATGATCTGATCTCGACAGATCAATACCGTGTAGAAATTAAATAGTAGTCTGTTGGATAGTGTCAATGAGCTTAAATTGTGTAAATAGCTGAACCCAAACAGTTTAATGGTCAATAATTCACCGTTATTTTTGACAAGTTTAAAAAATCGTTTAAATTGTTAGTTATAATTGCCCGTTAATAATTTAGTTGTTAAGTTTTACTGAAATTTGTATGTATCGTGTACTGTCTTCTCTATCACCGCTTACCCTATCTATCATATATCAATCGGGGAAGAATAGGTACACGGTACAATGGATTATTGGTTTATTTATTTTTACTATATCTTACCCAATTGACGCTTACCCAATTGTCGCCGAACGTAATCCACATTACGTAAATCTGGTGACACACTAACATGCAATGGTGTCCATTTTAAATGAGTTGGTACATTAATTCGTGTGTTTATATACCATTAAAAACAATTATAATGTTTGGCTCCTGGTTTACTGTTCATTGATTTTACGGTTTAGATTACAATTTACAGTCGCAGAAATATATATGGAATATGCAATAAATTATGCTAAGTATATCCAAAGAGCGACTAAATAATTGCACTATGAATAATCACATGGCTTGATAATTATAGCTTTAATAATTTTTACAGGGAACTTTTTGGCAAGAAACTTTTTCAGTGAATTACACAGCTATCTAACTGGTCACTACTGGTCATTAACAGACGCTGGATCTCAATTTACCGATTTAGGACTAATATTTTTTAAAATTATTCTAAGCTGTACTTCCTTTCTGGATTTAAATAATATTCCGCTTCCTCACCCCGAGCAAAAATCACGCGTTTGCCCAGCTCTGATCTTTTCGAACCTTGGTTTCAACTCGCTACATAATTCGTACTACATGCATACTGCAGGTGCCTGACTGTGTGTAATGTAATGTGTTATAATAGCTTATAGACATAGACCAAATAATAAGCAAGAAAACGAAGTAGTTGTTCGAGTATTCTGAACTCAGTTATCCATAATCATTATTGATGTCAGATCAAACAATAATAAATATTTCATTTTGTGCTGGGAACAATATACCTACATAATTTAATTTATACCTGACCTTGACTAGAACAAAATTATACCATAATACAAAATTATACCTTTTACCTTAATACCATCTATCAACTATTGACTATTTCGAAATTACAAGGAACAAGAGTAATACAATAATAATAAAATAGTAACAGTAAAATAGGCAACCTGACTAAAGACCGGTTCTAGTGAGACAATTCATAGTGCCACAAGCCACAATTCATAGTTGTACCAATTCACAGTGGCGACAATTCGAAGACGAAGACAAAAGACGGAGTGAAATTCAAAGGCGTCATTTCAAACTTCCAAATGTTTTAACTCTGCTGCGGTTTGTTTACGAACTGGTGTATTGTATGCGGTTTCCATCTGGTTCCGAGCTGAGGTAAGGCAAGTTTTCTTTATTGAATCTTCAATTATTAAGTCAAAGCATGCGATGTCTCTAGCCTTGACAGACTTTTGAATAAGTTTGTGTTTCGTACTTCCCGGTTATTATTATAATTTCATGGGTCAAATATCAAATACCACTTTAAAACCCAAAAATTTCATATTAAACTCCCTTATGTATTGAAGCGTAGACCACTTGGAAACAAACAGCTAACAATAGTAGAAAGGTTCATAGATTAGATTACTACTACACCATGTTAACTCAACTTGAAATGAATACTTGCTATTTCATCTGGACCCATTGTGGCAAGAGTTTCACGACGCCATTTGTGTGGAAAACTGAAAGAATCTGCATGAGCGTCAAAGACAAGAAGGCTTTAATTCTGAACGGCATATTGTTGTTTCTCTTGTTAGGTACAACGCAACGGTCTGGAAAGCTCGACAGCTCCCAGTAATGCTCAGTAACCAGGAAGTGAAGCGAGCAATGTTGCAGGGCCTATTTCTGGTTGTAGCCCTAGCTCATCTTGAACTCAAGATCAACATATGGCTCAACAAAGAAGGCATTGTTAGACTGACCAATCAAATCCTTTGTGCCAACTCAAATTGGGGTGAGTCAACCGTAATTACAAGGTTCATTCCTAAAGTAAATGATATTTTCAGGAATGAAAGATGTAGGGTAAAGAACTTCACGTTTGTGCACATACAAAACTTTTGAAGCATTCCACGCAGATTTTTTTACATTATTCGAGGATTTATGATTTTATTTGAGCCCATTTTAAAATTTTGCCGAATTTCGAAAACTAATTTATCATACAGAATATGGCACACTTAACACGTAAAAACATGAGAGATTTTTGAGAAATTACCCAGGTGGGTAAAACCTAAATGGTACGTCGTAATGAAAAAAATATAGACGCAAAAAACGCGGTAAATGTCATGAACCTTCTTGCATATTTTTACAAAGTATATTATCCTTGCTATAACACTGGTTCATCTCTGTATAGTACATGTAATTAAAAATTTGACTTACTCCAGTGATTCCTACCGATTTGTGAGCAATGTAAACCCAGCGATTAGTTTTAGAATGGACCTCGTATTCTATGACTTTTATGAGAGCTAATAATAATTAATATCTACTTGCATAAAACGTTTTGAAGGTAAAAAGTTTTTGGGCATCGAGTTGGTTACTTCGAAGAAGCGTGAGAGATCACTGTTGCTTTGGATGATGTCGATCTTCTGTTGTTCATGCTTCTTATTTTTTGCGATTGTTGCAACCAGAAATGATTCTTATTCCACTCTGAACTTAATTCGGATCGACCTTAACCCTGTCACTTCCTTTCTATCCTTGCTTTTGTTCATGGCCATTGAATTTGTCCTAATCCTTGATATCCAGATGCATATATTCGGAACCTTTACAATTCTCCACTTGTGTTGCTTTTCTACAAAATTCTGGCTGCACAAGACATGGTAAGTTCATCGATGTATCTTTATTAGTAGGTACATTGGGATTGCACCAAATTCTAATTTCAAGGTTTTCCAAAAATTGTTTTGTAGTTATGAATGGCTCACATGCAAATTAACTGTCAGCTCCGAGGTTGAATGCATAAAG
Organism: Ceratophysella sigillata; assembly: GCA_034693865.1. Lineage (NCBI taxonomy): Eukaryota > Metazoa > Arthropoda > Collembola > Poduromorpha > Hypogastruridae > Ceratophysella > Ceratophysella sigillata. Next base: position 6,785 of record JAQFXY010001469.1, on the reverse strand, counting down.
AAGTGCATCCTGTACTACAGAGGAATTTACTTGATCAACGAAGACTTCAATGCAGCTTTCGGGAGATTTTTGGTTCCTGTTGAAAAGCTAGTGTCAGTTGTTATTACTGTAATTTCCGTATTTGCAGTTATTAGACTCCGCTCACTCTTGGATTTTTCCTCATTCATGTTCGTTGTGCTAGCGCCCGTGAGCTGCGGTGGATTAGTTATTCCGCTCTCCCAGGTGATGACTACATTGTTTGATGTCTCAAGCGAGTTCAGGACCAATCTCACTCCCCGAATTCAAGCTCTACACCAACAGAAGCTTGTCAAAAAATACTTTCTCGGTCAATTGAATTCTTGTAGTCTGATTCTGTGTCAAATTGGAAACATGTATTACATGGAAGCCAAAGCTAAGTTAACATTGATATCCCAGACCGTCAATGGGGTCGTTGCTCTCCTGACAAACACCTAGAAGTAATAAATGTGTGAAATGTTAGAAATAAAATACAGATTTTGTCCACCAGCGAACCAATTTCTTAGAATAAACAATATCAATTCATTAATGTATTTATTAATCTCGTAAATAAAATATATGTACATAGATGTGTGTAGGTGTAGTATGGTAGTTTAGATTTTCTGCCGCGCATAAATGTATCTAGTTTCCCAAAACGCCCGAGCAGCATTGCATGGGAGCTTACACGACGCACTCTTCACTGTGACTGGAACTTACATAGGTAAGCACGTCATTCAAACCCAATATCTTGAGCTGGCCTTTGGCTCTGTGGCTCTTTTCGAAGTCTTTTGAGACTTATACCCCTTGAATCCCACTTGTCGCATTTTACATAGACGAGAAAGGTCTTATGGGATGCTCCGGTCGTCCGTCTGTCGGTCTGTCACGCTTGTTACGTGTAGTTATCAGCTGCATATATAAAATCGAGTAATTATTGGCAGCGTTCGTGAAGCAGCCGGGAAGCAAAGGCTGCAATGTAATTACGTGTAACTCGCATGTTACATCCAAAATGAAACAAACATATAGCCTAATAAAAACTTAAAAAACGATGTGTTACCAATTTATGTATGAGAATTAAATTTAGGAAAATACGAACATTTGCATATGTAAATTGGTATTACCGAAAGTACCATATATAAACTCGAATGACTTTGGAGCCTCATTTCTGAAGAAAAATATTTGTTTCGTTGGATACCAATTGTGTGTAAATTGGTATCACCGGAAGCAGGAATAGGCTGGTGTATGTAATCGCCTTTCTGGCCCCGAGCTGCCGAAGGCAGGTTTTTTAACATAGCGCTTTAAATTGTGCTTATGAAACTTCAGTGTCCACTCACGAATCACTCGTTTATGATGATTTCGAAGCTATTACATAGCTAATCACTTCATACACGCGCAATACTTTTATCAGCATTTTCACATGAATTCTGAGTTTAGCGAGCACGTTTTCACAAGTAGACAACATATTATCTTGGCATGAACTAATTTAAAGTGTTTCTGAGTATTGAATTGAAAAAACACTTGCATCAATTTCCTCTAAGCTTGAACCAGACAGGGGTAAATAGCTGTAACGTGGAAAACTCCAACTAAACCAGTAAATAAATCAACGAAAGTAAATCCTTATTTCAGCAAATCCAAAACCGATGAGTTAACTTTGGTCGGTCTAATATCGTCATGGCCAAAATTTAATTGAGCTAAACGTAAAAAAAATTTACGAATACATCCGAAAATCTATTCAAAATGTGAGCTAAGTGCATTGTATAAGCTTCAGTTCAATAATTCGTTCCTTAATCTTGTACTGATTTAGAGCTTGTCTTGCCTTACACAATGATGAAAAACGTCTGAAAATATAGTTGAACTTTTATTGAACAGTTTCTATATTTGGGAATGAATAATAATAAAGCAAACGAATTAAAGTTTGGGCTCTGGCCATGCAACGGACTATAAACCCTTGTTATTTTTATATTTGGGAATGGAGTTTATAGAATAGAAATAAGAGGATAAACAAATAAATTAAACAAATATATCATGGAGCTATACATTTTCACAAGAGTGCGAGGCTGTCTCCTCCTTCCACGGAACTCATCTAGCTGACTGAGTGATAACAATTTTGAAGAGCTCAGATATTTCTAAAGCCTTCGCGATTGATCCGTGGTATTGGTTTTGTCGTGCCGAATCCATACTGTGGACAGAAAACGTAATCTAAGGTAAAACGTAATCCAGGTTCTTATTCAACGGCAATGCAACGATCTACTTCAGTATTTGAGTAGAATAGAACAATAAAATATTTATAAAGCCTAGGAGCTTAAACTTTCTGATCTGAGGTCTGATATCAGCAGTCACGTAGTTAAATGATAATTTAATACAATCCCCACATAAAATAGGTATGGAACGACGCACTACGAGTGCCATTGTGAAGTTTCTCGTAGAACGCTCCACTTTAGCCTGAAGTCTATACATTTATTTTACAAAATGTTCTTAAAAATAATTCTCCTCGTCGTCCTTCCATTCTTAGCTGTGATAGCCAGTGCACAAAATCTTGAAGTAGTTATTTCCAACTCGAAGCTTCCATCTGCGGTTTTTAGCATGCAAACCGTCTATGACGGAGAAGACTCCATTTACATATGGGGAGGACAAGGTCCATTTCAGTATGGGTTTGACATTCTGAAATATTCGTTGGAAAAGGAAACTGTTGATATCATTGGATCAATGCGACTTAAAATAACAGGGGGAAACGGAGTCTGGGCCGGGAAGGAAACATTGCTCCATTTTGGTGGGGACACTGAATCTGAATCTGGCATCTATTACTCTGATGTTTGGAATTTTAAGCCCAATGACCCGAGCAATTGGACTTCAGTGGCTAATTTATCGGAGGGCTCCTACCACGCCGCCAGTGTTTGGGATGGAGGAGAAAACACTTACATTATTGGTGGATGGGGATCCTCTGAGAATTTAGTAAACACGATTTCAAAATATAACAGCCTCACTCATGCTGTAAATGTTGTGGGGCAGCTCCCGACCGGAAGGAGACACACATCGGCTGTTTGGGACAATTCCGGCAGAAGCTTGTACATTTTTGGTGGAGTTAATACTACCACCTTTCTTGCTGACATTCTAAGATTTGACTCAGTGGATGGAAGTGTGACCACGTTAAATACATCTTTGCCCGAGGGAGTAACAGGTTCATGTGCAGTCTGGACTGGGAAAGAAGCTTACATAATTGGCTTTGGATATGATGCATCTGGAGAGAACTTGGCAATACCGATTGTACGATTCGACCCATCCACGAACGAAGTCACAATTGTCCCAGTGAATAACTTCCCTAATGACCTATACGGAGCTGGATGTGCCTATGTTGAGAAGCTGAACCGAATTTACATTACTGGAGGATACGGTGATGAAGGTGTCAGCGACGAAATCATGTACATTGACTTGGACAATTCCCCCGTTACAGAGATCCCAGAAAATAACTACAATAATTAGCACAACACAGGCAAAGCCAAAACCATCAGGAGGGTTATTAGGTTAGGTTAGGTTTCCGAAACACCCGAAAATTACAACAAAAACAGGGTTTAGCTATTATTATACAGAAATTTTTGTTACGGAGGTTGTAGTTGAGGGGGTTACGACCTAGACAGATGATTGAAGAGTCCTTCGCATCCGTCCGCTCGCCATTTGACTATTTTATGGTTTAGCTATTATTGTTTTAGCCATTTTTAGTTTAGCTCCTATTATTGTTTAGCTATTTTTACTGTTTAGCTATTATTATTTTAGGTAGGTATTATTGTTTAGCTATTTTGGCTTGAGCTATTATTAGTTTAGCTATGATGGCGAGGAAGGATATAATAATACTTCACACTAAGAGATAGCACAGTTTCCGACTGGGCAACACTAATTCTATTTCCCCATATAAGTATATTCAATAAATTCAATAATGTACTGCGTGCATTTAACTAATTTCTATCAGAAACACACCCGTTAGAAAAAGGAATTTGTGCTTTCATTTCATACATGCTATGCCGTGACATACCGCTTCAAATTGTGCTGATGAAACTTCAGATTCCACTTATCAGTTCTTCGTTTATGATGGATTACCTCATCCCAAACAGATGGTGCTGCAAAATGACCACTTCTTACCTGCTGCTTACTAGTAGTTTTTTTTAGTATTAATTTTATCTACTTTCTCAATGGAGTTCTGAGTTTAACAAGCAAGGTTTGTCAAGTTCATATTTCTTCTTGGTACAAAATAATTTAAAGTGTTTCTGAATATTGAATAAATAAACACGTGAGGCAATTTTCTAAGCTGGAACCAGAGAGGAAAATTAACTGTAACGTGAAAAACTCCAACTAAGCCAGTCAACCGTAGTAAATCCATATTTCAGCAACCGTTAAATCCAAAACCCCAGCAGCTATATGCTTTGTTCGGTCTGTTACGGTTGTGGACTTTTAATTTAGTTCAACGTCGAAAATATTAGAAATTTTAAATGGAGTGAGAGATTGAGATTAAGCAAAGAGTGTTGTACATATAATAAACAATTCAATAATTCGTTCCTTGATCTTGTGCTGATCTTGATCCGTTTCATTCTTCGACAATGATGAGAAATGTCTCGTTGAGTAAATCATCTAAAAATAGTATCAAACTTTTATTTAACCAATTTCCTTATTTAAAAACGAGTGTTACCCGATTTACGATCTGGGGGGAAAGGTCAAAAGTCACGGAAAACTCCCTCGCGATGACCCCAAAAATTAGCAAATTTTAAGCTATGGTCATCCAAATCGGTTTAGTACTTTCGGAGCGAATGCGGGGTAAAGTTGATAACCCTTGGGCGCTCCTGGAGGCCAAATTTAAGATTGAACCATGGTAAGAGTGTGTTCCCCATGTTTCATACACTCGCAGGTACACGAATCATAAATAAAAAAGCGGGGTATATTTTTGACCCTTCGGCGCGCCTTGCGGTCTAAATAAGTGTCAAAACTTGTCCAGGGTTTGTTGCCCATGATTCCTACACCTACAGTTACATGAATCGCAATTTAAAAAACGGGATATATTTTAGATCATTCGGTGCCCTTGGTGGTCAAAATAAGGGTATGTTAAAGCCAACACGATGTTCTTCGTGAATCTGACACCCGTAGCCACACAAATCGTGAATAAAAACTAAAGGTCACATTTTGACCTCCTAGGGTCAAACAATGGGTCATTTAGGGGTCACTATGGTATGGTTGTAATCTGTAGGTCATAGGCTTTCATTTGATATGCAACTTCAAAAATAAGTGCTAAAATTTGACACAAGGTTCACCAGGGATCAAGGTTCCAGCCATCAAATGTCGAATTTTTGTGAGGCGATATAAAATATACAAAATTAGCAAAATTGTAAGCTATTGGTCATCCAAATCAGTCTAGTAGTTTCGAGGAAGATAGAAGACACACAGACATCCAGACAAAGGAACGATTTTATGAAAGAGATTGAGTTATTCGGTGAAAAAAAAAGGCATACAACTCCCTGTTTTACAAAAGTTCGAGGTTCCTACTCCAGCTTTCACAGAACTCATCTAACTGACCTTAGCTTAGTAGACTTAATTAAAATAAAAGATTTAATTAATTAATTTTAAATTTTTGTTGAAGAGCTCATATGTGTCAAAAACCTTCACAAATGATTCATGCAAAACCGAGAAACATTACCTAGAAATCTAGCACATAAGCCATAAACCGAGAATAACATAAACGAGAATGGCAAGGACATGGCTCTAACTCCTGTTTTTCTTGTAATTAGTTCTGGGTAATAAATTGAATAAATATATTTTATTGTTTCATTTAGACAGCATTTAATTACTGTAAAACGTATTCACGAAGTACGCTATGAAGTAATTCAGGTATTGTACGCATTGAAAACATGATTTTTTGAGCTTATTTTACTCTGCATTTTATGTTCAGATAAAAATTAGGAACCTGTTCATTTTTTCTATCGGAACATAAGGTTTAAATGGACGTCTAATGTACAATGGATAATAATGCCCTACAGTGTGACAAGCGAGCTAAAGGAAGAAAATCCCCTCCGGTAAAAAAATGCACTTGGCCCATTGTAGGGCTGTGCCTAATGTTCATGAGCTGAGATGTCCATTTGAACCTTATGCTCAGGATGAAAAGACGCATAGGTTCCCAATTTTTCAGAATTTTTAAACTGGGGAGGATTTGACCACCTATTATCTTTTACGTAGCGCTTAAAATTGTGCTTATGAAACAGTTTCCACTTATGAATCACTCGTTTATGATTTATGATGGTTTGCCCAAACAGAAGCTATTGCATAGCTAATCACTTCATACACCCGCATTACTTTTATCAACTTTTTCACACGAGTTCAAAGCAAGCAAGGTTTCACAAGTAATTCTAATTATCTATTCTTGGTGTAACTAACTTTGAGGGTTTATGAGTGTTGAATTGAATAAACACTTGAACATATAAGCTTCTTGTAAGCTTGAGCCACACAGGGGATTTACTGTTACGTGGAAAACTCCAACTAAGCCAGTCACTAAATCAACGGCAGTAAATCCTTATTTCAGCAAATCCAAAACCGATGAGCTAACTTTGGTTGGTATAATATCGTCATAGCTAAATTTAATTGAGCCAAACGTAAAAAATATTTGCGAATAAATCCGAAAATCTATTGAGAATTTGAGCTTAGTGCATTGTATAAGCTTCAGTTCACTAATTCGTTCCTTATCTTGTACTGATTTAGAGCCTGTCTTGCCATACACAATGATGAGAAATGTCTGAAAATATATTTGAACTTTTATTGAA
>JAQFXY010001468.1:0-10462 GCA_034693865.1 Ceratophysella sigillata | reverse complement strand
CAGTTAAAGTAAGATTGCTAACAATTCATTTTCCATGTTAAGCTTCGCAAGACGAGTGGGCTGAAGGTCAATTGAAGTGAATTCGAAATTATTTACTTTGCGCTAATTCAGTCCAGAAATAGCTGAAGCTGAACAACTCAGGTATTCAATCGTGCTTCTGTGTATATTCGTTGTGAAAACCTACTGCTATTGATATTTTGAAGGTTGAGAAGTATAGTGCAGTACAGATAACGGGTTTCGTGGTGTAAACTGTGAAAACTGAGGTTCTATTTAAAGAAAATCAGAACCCTGTATTTATGGTTCTTTGGAAATTTCGAAAGGAAAGGGACAGGAATTTAGTTGTATTATTTTCAGCATTGATTTAATTAGAGTTGTCTGACATATCCGTGGACATTGACCTGACCCTAATTGGCCATGGACCAGCTGTGTCTTGTAGCACCAAGGTCAACAGTTCACAAAAATCTAATTTCATCTACTGTTAATTTTAGTCAGAGTCAGCGTACACAAGCATCACGTTGGCCTTGAACCCTTTCTCTATTAGAAATAATTATCGTCCGAAAGTGCAATTTTTGTTTGTTTTAGATCACAAATAGTTATTAGAAAGCACAATTAGGCATTCAGCTTATTATCCTTTCTATTTTCAAGGTTGTAAACTGCAGCGCACAACGTAAACAGTAATGCATAATGTAGATAACCTTGATATTTTTTAATCTAGTTCCTCCTATTTCAAATATTGGATTGCTCTCTGTTCTTGCAGATTTGTTGTTCAGTTCTACACGTCTTGGAAATACGTTGAGTTGGTTTAAATAAACCTCAAAGCCTGGAATAAAATGGACGGGTTCCTAGAAGCCGAAGAAAATGGAACGCGGCGGCGGCACAAGCTAATCATTAATGCTATTGATGGAAGCCAAGAGGAGAGTGAGCCACTGTATCTTCCAGAAAGGTACATACACAATTAATAACTTCATTAAATCGTAATTTATTAATATTGTGCTACGGCAATCGATGGGTTCGCGTTAATGCAATTCAAAGTTCCGTGTTTTGAACCAGGTATTCTAGTATTTATTCTTAAACTCTAAAGTATGAATACGATATACAATCTGTCCGAGCAGTTCTAGCTCAACTACCTAATTACGAAAACAATAGGTTATGTTGAATCTTAGTTAGCCTTTGTTCTGTTTTTACAAACATGAATTATAATATATAGCTGTAACAGGAGAAATAAGATGAGAACGAGTGCTTCGAACTTCGTAGGCTTTCCGGGTAGCCACTTTCGATTTGAGACAGCGTTTATGCTTCGGACATATTGTTCGTCTGAGAGCATCGTGATTTCTTGTTTGTATATTCCTTGAAGCTTGGGATGTAGCCCGGAAAAAATAATTCCTGGGTCAACAGTAAAGTAGTCACAAGATGTTTTGCAATAGCCGATGGCGATTGTAGGTTTACTGGCCAAATCTTGAATAACTTCAGGGTCGACATCAGGATGCAAGAGCAGGAATAAATTACAAGAAAGGCCTTCCTTGTAAACTTGCAGTGCTTTGTATGGATTTGGTTCAGTTTCTGAGTTTTCCTGAGAAGTAGTAAAAACGTGAAGTTAGGCTGATTTTTCCAATTAATGATTAGCAGCAAGCGTATAAAAGAAGCACGTTTTAATCAGAAGTACTTCAACGAGGCAGTATCCAATTCTGTGTCGCTTTCCAGTATGATCGCATTTATTGCATTCTGACCATGGCTCCCATTTTGTAGTAATCTTCATATGGGGCAAGTGATAGTCTGCTGAGCTCGAATGTCTTGCTTTCATCTAACACACATTATATATAAGGAATCGAATCAGTCTGGGTTATGGTCAGATGCTTGAATCCCAAATTGAATAACTGAATTGGAATACTTACAATATCAAAGTCATTAAAACGCTCCACTTCCAAACTCCAAATAATTCCAATCGATCCCTGAATTGAACAATAGTAAGTTCCGAAGTCAGACTCCCTAACGGATTTTATTATCAGAGTATCGTCCTTCTTAATGGTGTAGAATTCATTTGACGTCAATGGAATAAATTTGTTCTCAAAAGTTAGTTTTGTCCATGTAACCGTTGGATGAGTCGAATAGCGGCAGGGAGAACAACGCAGACTGCAAAGTAGAGATAATACGTTAATGTCGCAACTGTATCTAATGTTTCCAGAAAGTATTCTGTAAGTAGTAAGTACCTCACGGAGGAGAGTTCAATGACAAACTTATAAAATGGTCCGAAAATTGAGTTTCCATTTGCCTCTTCAAGTGCATCTTCCATGCAGGGCTTATATTGAGTATCTCCTGATTTACTACTGTTCCCATAATCGTGAGACAGAGCTAGAATCGAGTCAATATTCGAAAATTGACATGCAATTCTTGGTATCAATACTAGGAAGCACACCAAGTACAACATTTTGTGGATTTAATTCAAAAGCTTGGTGGATTTCTGCGAATTCTAGAGAACTCACAATTCAGCTGAAATCCGCGATATTTTAGATTTTAGATAATGAAACTTGAGCAACCGTGTTTATGTAAATTTTTTTGTAAACTTTGGCGCGTTGCTTGGAGAAACGAATATTAAAATTCCGGAATTGCTAATCAGAATATTCTAAAATATTTCATTTTCCTAGAAGATACAATTCTCTCGCACTGAATAAGCGATACGAAGATTTTGGAGCACTCGAGTTCCCAATCCTGCCCGCGTTGTTTGATGATCTCAGTGATGATGAAGAAGGGGGTGGTCTTACCTTTCCTGCTACGCCTCAGGACTCTGAAAGTGATTCAGAGGTAAATATTGTCTTAACAAACAACTTACGTTTGATTTCATTGTATTTAATTTAATTTATTGTATTTGTCTTGAAACAGGTGGACCCTGAACTACTCAATCTTGTGGAAGAAATGGATGATTATGACTTTTGTCTCCCACAACTGACTCATGCTGCTGAACAGGCTGAGGAATTTGCGCGCAAGGTTTGGGCTGCTGGATGGAACTGTTGCCATTTCAAGGTTTTTATTTTTGTAATATATGGCATTGTAGCCTGAATATAGTTTTATATTATTGTAACTTGATTTTTGTTATACAGCATTTACCCATCTGGTTGCAAGATAACGATTACTTGCATCGTGGCCACCGCCCGCCACTTCCATCGGTTTACGAGTGTTTCAAAAGTATTTTTCGAATTCACACGGAAACTGGAAACATCTGGACTCATCTTCTCGGATGTGTAGCTTTCTTGGGTCTGGCAATGTACTTCTGGACTCGTCCAACCATGGAGATTCAATTACAAGAAAAACTAGTCTTTGCTGCATTCTTCGTCGGCGCAATTGCTTGTCTAGGACTTTCATTTGCCTTCCATACTCTCCACTGCCACTCGGAATTTGTTGGAAAATTGTTTAGCAAGTGAGTGCAGTACAGGAAATAATAGTTTACAATCCTTTCCTTAATCAATTAGTTCCAATCTAATTTTCTTCATGCATTTCAGGTTAGACTACTGCGGTATAGCGTTGCTCATTATGGGATCCTTCTTCCCTTGGTAAGTAAAACTCCCTATTTCCTAATAGTCCTGATGTATGCCATATTTGGCTGTGGAAAGATGTTTATACATTAAAGCCAGTGATTATCCAATCTTGCAAATTATAGGCCGTAGTTTTCTTGTTTTTTGCTAGTTGTTTCCATAGTTTATATATATAGTTATTCATTATTACAGGCTGTACTATGGATTCTACTGCGAACGAACGTCGAAAATTATTTACCTTACGGTCAGCTGCGTTCTTGGAATTACATGCATTGTAGTATCACTTTGGGAGAGATTTGGAGAACCACAATTTCGGCCACTCCGTGCGGGTACGTAAATTGTTGTAAATATTTTATATTCGATTTAGCTTAGCATCGGTATGTTTACTTTACTTTCGGTAGACTTACCTGATTATGAGTTGTATAAAAATACCCGTGTTTTTCCATAAATCCATGTATTTTTGGAGTTTTGCACACAAAATCTCTGGGTGGATTGCCGGTGGGTTGTGTGTAGGCGTGAATGTTGTTGTTAGTTTTGAGAATTCTTTCAAGCATACAAAATACAATTATATGTAGTTCATGCAGTGCATTCAATCTGCTGTACAATTTGGGGCAGGAACTGATGGTAAATTCGAGATTATGCATGCAGAAAAAAAACTGTCATTTTCTTTGAATTGAGCTTTCCAATCTGAAACTTCAACCCAAGGTTTGACATGAAGAAAGCGACTTTTGAAGTAAAAAGTAAAGTATGTAGTAGATTACGACTGGAAGCAGAGAAAGGTAGAAAAATAATTTATGAGCTTTCCGAGTAGTGGAAATGGTATTCTAATATAAGATTCTCTTCAATTTCTCGACCTGTCATTCTATTTTTGTGCATTTTTCTGTATGTCATGTCTCCAAGCTCCGAAACTCAGAACAGACTGACTGAAAATGCCAGCTTCATATCTCCTGTCTCCTTCAGATGTCTTTGCTGATAAGGCTCTAAGTGTTGACGACTAGATATGAGATGGTTTTTTTAGTAACACGCCTTGGCCTGGTGCAATGTTTTGAATTTTTGGTATTTACGCTATCGGTCTTAACTTGGGCTTAAAAGGAGCCCTGGCTAAATGGTCGTGTCGTAATTAAATGGTTTAGAGTTTATTTGTACTTGGATGCATTCATTGAAATTGGTAGTTCAATTTAAGTACTGTACTTATTCAAACCGCAAAAGCAATAACTTCATATTTTCCACCTTTGCAATATGAACCGCGTACAGTAATGGAAACCTAAGCCCTCCTGGCGAGTGTAATTACGATCATGTTTTACTTTCGTGAATAATGGGAGTGTTCTTGTGTCACATATGGTCTGGAACCTTCTTCTGTCCTGTTTTATTTTCCTGGCACTGCATTCGGGTTATTAAGTATCACACGTCCCAGGCTACAGAAGGAATACGGTTTAATATTATTCCGAGTATTCGCCAGAATCGGAACTCAACAGAATCGATACCTGTGAATTCAGATATACAGTAAATAAATACATTCGGGGAAACAGGAACCATGTTACTTCTCCACTTCACCGTATTTGCGCTTTTTTGCATTTCTAGTAGTGTTGTCACTGCGAAAGGTACCAACATGTTAAATACTTTACATTTTCAAATTATATTTTCTAAAACCTGCTGAAGGATTACATTCCTCGTTTGACTTGACAGACAAGTGTCCCAGTCTGATCAGCACCACAGACGTTTCGGATTGCAGTTACCAAAAATGCACTGACTCTATCTGTAGTGCGCTGGGTCAGATTTGCTGTCCAAAACCGTGTGGAGGGTCATGGTGTGTTTCTCCAATTTCTGACTGAACGCATCGAAGCATCACAATTAGTCTCATTATTTCTATGGACTTAATTTAACCTAATTTTGTCTAAAATTTCATACATAGGTAAATAGTAAATGCATAATATAAATTATATGAAACTCGACGTTTCACTGTTTTATTCTCGACGCACAGTGAGCTACGTTATTTTAATATTTATTATGCTTAGAACCTGAAACTTGTTTGAATACGGATAGGGGACGCTGAAGATTTCAATTTGGACTCCAGCTGCATAATATACTTAAATTAAATTCTTGTGGTTCGGGTGTTGGATGGATGGTTGAGACGTGGTTTTCATATGAATCCAGTGAGTGAGACTAGACCAGATAATGTAATTATTCATGAAGGTAATTTTAATTTAATCCAGTTGCGCAGTTTTATTAGTAAATTATTTGCATTTAAATTAGGTTCAGGAATAAATAACGTATGCCAATATCGGGTCCTCTCGATTTAGCATTATGCTCGTGCATTGCGAAGTGCTAAACTCTTCAATAGAACTAAGCACACTTTCCTCTTGCCTCCATGTAATTTTACTATCGCAGCGGTAAGCCAACTTACGGTCGATACTGAATTGGGAATGATCCGTTCCAATTGGATTGCAAATAGTTGTGGCTTATTTGGTATTGAATCGGTTGGCGTTCGAGGTCAGCGTGATAATAAACACTAATAGAAAGCGTATTACGGCTGGGCCAACTGTCGTGTTGAGCCAGAGCCTGTCTGGTCTTCCCGGTCTCCACCTAACTTTAGTGTATGTTTCTTGCCAAGTCCATCTATTTATTAGTACCTCTTCCATGTTATGTTATGTACCAAATTCCGGGCTTGGGGTTATTTGTATATAGTTAGAGGTTGGGCATGGGCATGTACGGACAAAGTTTGGCGAATTTATATTTTCTGGCCACCGTATGGGCCGTATATTCGGGTAGTCTTGTCGAGAGGTCTCGACACGATTTAATTTACGAGACTCACTCAAGCGAAGAACGTGATGTAGTGCCTTCCTATTTCAGCTATTGATCGTTGAGTCCTAATGATACAAGGAGAGGAAGAGCCTTTTAAGTCGAATTCTTGCCACAATCCTTTCTCTCGTTTTTTTCTCTGCCTCGACTTGACACGGAAGTATGCGTAAAAAGTCTGGAGCAGATCCATACTATTAGATCCGACGAGGCAGAAAGGAAGGTGCACTACAAACTTCATTTTTATCCCACAGGAAAGAGATTTAAAATGATAATGAATGGCCACTAGTTCCATGGAGCCATAAAAGTCCGGAAAAAGGAAACATAAAAGGTCCTATTTCGATTAGGCTAAGCTTATACATAGTCATGGAACATTGTCTTCAGCTCGGAGCGGGTTCAGACGACGGTTGGTGCAGTGAAATGATGGAAGGCGAACACCCAGAGATTGCAGAAGTTAATTTGTAGCGTGTAGTACTTGAGGCCTGCTTTTGTTTAAGTCAGCTTCTTATTTAAAATGTTTTAATGGGATCCTCTTGAGAAAGGCAGTGTAATTATTTTGTGTGTTACTTACTTCCAGGATTGTTTGCTGGTTTTGGTTTAAGTGGAGTCGTTCCAGCAGTTCATTACGCTTTAGCAAAGGGCTGGATTCATGCAATTTCACGGGCTTCTCTGGGCTGGTTGATCCTCATGGGGAGTCTTTATATTCTGGGAGCATTGGTCTACGCTTCACGTATTCCGGAGAGATGGTTCCCTGGTAAATGTGATATTTGGGTAAGTCACGTACACCAAACGGACTCATTTTCTCTTATTTTGTCATTTGGTTCCCACTGAGACGTGGCTCCGCAGACCAGGCCCTACTCCCACTCTACTTAACTTTCACTTTGGACAAAGTTTTCAATTTTTCAGGAACCACCAACTCTTTCCTTGTGTTTTAACGTGGGCGTGGAAGTCCGATGGTTTATTCCAGTTTCATATCTCAGTTGTACTGTCATTGAAAAACATGGTTGGGCGGTTTACAAAGTAGGTCAATTTGTGTCAGGGAAGAAGAGTACAAATCTCTGGGAAAAGTTTTGCTTCAAAGGAAAAGTATAAATTTGAACTGACAAGTTTTTATCTAATATGACATTCTGCTCTTCCCTCTGACAGTTCCACAGTCATCAACTGTTCCACATCCTGGTGATTGCAGCCGCTTTCGTGCACTACCATGGAATTTGTGAGATGGCCATGCATCGTCTCGCCCACGGGGAATGCGAGGACCATCCTTACGAAGCGGCCATTCTTCAGTGAGTTCCCCTGGTCAACTTAACCTATCATCACAACCACTGAAGCAGGAAATGAAAAGAAAAAAAAGCACATTCACGTAGTCAAATTATTGAAGTATACAAACCCGAAGAATCTTCTTCCAAGATTAATCTAAATGCATTACTGACTGAAACCAAAACAAAGTTGTAATCTAAACTGACAATTTTGAAAGTCCGTCAAATGTAAGTTCGCATATCCTGTAAAAATGCGTACCTCAACGAAATGAAAGAGTTATTATAGGAAAAAGCTTGATTGAATAGAGCGTTGTTCACGAAAGAATTGGATTTGTGAGGATGGGATCCGTAAATGATTTCGTTTGTACATATAACCAACTCCTTTTTTTTTATGTATGGACTCGGAATTTCTCCTACAAACTCCGTAACTCTTTCCCAGACACGCATCTAATTTCCGGAATTGATTTATAATTTTTGGTCTGGGCCTGTACTAGGCTCCGCTCGATAGGCAGATTCTCTGGCGTAATTTGATGATGTACCATGTGTAATGAAACACGCGGTCGTAGTTCCTTATTTTCCCCCATGTCCCTGTTTATAGTATTACTACTAACGTAGTTTGGTACATTATTCAATATCCCGTACCCTTAGTCAGCCTATTTTAGCCAGTAGAGATCCTGAACTGCAGAAGCTGCCCAATTCATCCTACCTGCTCCAAAGTACTTAAAAAGTACGTACCTAATAAAGTACTGGCTTCCCCTGTCGGCGTTTTAGGAACTTCCAATTTTTGTTATTTCGTAGTAGATGTAAAAATCTATTTTGCTTGGTGTCTTAATTACGTTAACGAGAACTAGCGTAAGTTCAACTTAATCTGAATGTGATTTGTTGGTGTGTTAGATTATAGCCAAAGGTGCATACTTGGGTGTGTACAAGTATTACATAGCCGCTCTATACATACGTATATAATCAACTAATTAGATTATAATATTTGTGATGTACAGTGTATTTTTTCCCTCTTGGTCTGAATGCAACCTCAAGAAATTAATTAATTAGACGTAATTTCAAGGTAGGCTAGTTCTTCCGCAAGAAAGCGTGTTGCAAATATCGGATATCTGTACCTCAACAGTCGGGGAAATGAATAAAATTATGATCAAATTATCCAGTGACTTCACGCGGTTAATTCGCAATTCTCTGTGTGTGAAAATGCAGCGCTACCCACAGGATAGAACAAGTGCGTACTTGCCTCGTTTATTTCAAAACCTTGAATCTAAATGCATGAATGCATTTAAATAACAAGTTGTGAAGGCTTTGCTGAAATGTAAATTGCGCTGTCGTGCATGTATCTCGATCCGACGAAAAATCATGAAACCAATTTGGCATTAGTACAAAGTCTAGACCAAAAGTTTCATTGTCTGGAATGGTAAAATATACGTTTCGGCCTTTTGTAAACTTTTTAATACATCGAAAACTATGCACAAGTAGGCTTTTTCTCATTGTGATAGGCTTCAGACGACCAATTCATAGCCATATATCAGTAGGAATACCCAGCCGTACTTGGTACCTAGAACTCGGTGAAGCCTAAACTTTTGGGGAACTGACTTATGAGATTAGGTGCTAATTGTTATGAATGACGTTCTACTTTGGTTTAAGGCAAACTGTCGAAGTTGCTCAAAGGAGGCTCACGGGAAAGTTTCCCTGTCGTAAAGCATGTTGAAGGCCAGATGATGTTTCGACGCAGGTCCAGTGTCCCTGGCCCTGTACGGGGATTTGGTCTGGAGAAAGTGGCATAGGCTCCCTTCCGCCATATTCTAAGTTAGAAGCAATAAGGAAGCAGAAGTCTGGATCAGTTAAGACTCGGTGGTAGGGCCTATCAGATCCAAATGGTTCGACCGACATGCTTTACTGACTTTGATTATTCACAAACTGTTGGAGATAATAGGCTATTAGTATCTCTTCTGGGTAATAGCCTCTACTTACGTGTCTTGTGCCTCACTTAATGGCAACGGGGGTTCCCCCGTCTAATGATTTATTCAAGTCACAAGCTCTCCCAAAAGTCTCCATTGTTCGTCTCTACTCCACTAAAGACTCGGGAGTGTGTAACTCATCCTAACTACAGACCTACAATTCTCATCCAAGTTTCACATTTTCTCCTATTGTGTCGTAGGTTCAAATTATTTATGACCTCTTCATCTCGATTTTTTTTACCCCGTAGTTCGTAGTTCTGTCTTCTGAGGCCATGGCCACGATTCGAAGCTGGAAACATTTCTGCGCCCAACGCATAGCTGTGAAACGTATTTCAAAAAATGGTGTACTCAAAATTCATAGCTGCAAAATTTCGTATTGCAAAAATTCATGGTAAACTCAAAATTCATAGCTGCAAAATTTCGTATTGCGAAAAGTCATGGTCAAGTCAAAATTCATAGCTGCAAAATTTCGTATTTCGAAAATTCATGGTCAACTCTCATAGCTGCAAAATTTCGTATTGCGGAAATTCATGATCAACTCAGAATTCATAGCTGCAAAATTTCGTATTGTGAAAATTCATGATCAACTCAGAATTCATAGCTGCAAAATTTGGTATTGCGAAAATTCTAGGTTAACTCAAAATTCATAGCTGCAAAATTTCGTATTGCGAAAATTCTAGGTCAACTCAAAATTCATAGCTGCAAAATTTCGTATTGCGAAAATTCATGAAGTTCCGCTATGAATTGTCGTAGATTGGCTGCAGTTTAGCTGCCCATGTAATATTAGGTTTTGGTGCTCAATAAACACATTATTTTCTCGTTTCCATTCAAAATGCGGGTCTTGCTGTTTCCCTCGACCTCAGAATAAATAGATGAAGATCTTGGAGGTAAATGAAATAGTGGCATTTGGCTGCTGCTTGTA
>JAQFXY010001467.1:0-10465 GCA_034693865.1 Ceratophysella sigillata | reverse complement strand
GAACCAATTATCCTAATTTCACACAAATACATATGTAGAATTGCATGCATTGGCGAATTTAGTTATAAACTATTGGTGGACACAGTAGGTATGGCTGGCAACCGCAGGGTTGTTTACCAAATTTCAAACGTGGAAACATCGAAACACAGATTATAACATAATTTTAGTGGGTTTTACTCCCAATGTAGTATTGGCTCCAGGCGGGGATGAGTTGGCGGTGCTCTATTGGGATTGCAACAGAATCGTAGTCAGTCGTGCTACTGAATGAATCTAGTCTAGAGTATACAGAGTTGCTCAGAGGACGCTGACCAGTCAAGCAAATAATGGAGAAGGCCAGTCCACGAAACTCTTGCCTCTGACGCATGCCAGGGTCTCCTAGGTGAAGTGATGCGACAAGCCCAGTTCTGAAGTTTAGCTCTATGCAATTAATGAGTGGGCAAGTGGGCGAGAGCTGATTTTGTACGTGAGCTCATTTATTCTCATCTCGAGTCTGTTTCAAGGAGAAGAAAGTTGTGCTCTGCTCTTGAGCCCATTTCCGCTCTTTCTCTCAACACTCACTCAGTTGCCTCTTTAAAAACTTTTCTCTCCAGAGAGAAAACTGGATCCTTTCATTGGTTACTTGGTGTAACAAGGGAAGAGGAAGCCAGACTTTCTCCCTGAATCCCTTAAACGGACCCAGCAGAACTCCTCTACCGTACCGTCTACCAATACCAAGAGAAGCACTACAAAAGCTCATCTCTCACGTCCCATTTAGTCCTCATGCGGACCATCCTACAGTATAACAAGCTTAGTTTGCACTCTCTACACACAGGCACGTATTACTGTAGATATGTGTCCGGATTTTAAGTTTGGTAAACAACACACTGCTTCAAAAGAAAGCTGGGCGTCAGTCATAACAACTAAAGTGGGATTACAATATGCAACTCAAGAGCTAGGTTGGAGTTTGAGCTAATTCGGCTTGAAACTTCTTGAATGATGCAACACATACAGCGTGCAATAATTTTGAACCGTTCGCTTGACAAGGAATTGTGCCAGATACGTCGTTGGAAAGCTGACATTCCAGAGAACAAAATATTCTACAACGTCTTCACGATGACCTATCTGGCAGGATTCCAGGTAAAGCCATTGACTCACGCGACCGAAAACTTTTTATATAATGTAATATACAGCTTCAACGCGCATTAGCTCAATCCAGATCTCACCCTAAAACATGTTTGTAACTTGTAACATATCAAGTAGGTAAATCAATGAGTAAGTCTGCAGTGTATGTGATGTATCTACGTATTATGCAATTCGGCCAATGGACCCAGCCTCTTATTTTACTGCTAGTGCCTGTCTTTGCTTCAGGGTCTGCTTGTGTAGCGAACGGGACCAAGCCTACGTTGTTAAGAGAAGAGAACAGCAAAGCACTGCATCGCTTTCCCCGAACCCACCTACACGAAGTGCAACATGGAAAATCTCTCTCCTGCCTAACTACATCAGGTCAGTCGTCGACAGGCAGTGCGTGGGAACAGAAAGAAACCCGGGACCGGGTAAATCAATAAATCCATGCGCACCCCACCAACCCGACCGTTTTATTGTCATATACAAAGTCAAAGGAGTGGTTGTGCTTTTTCCTTTCCGTTTTACATTTTCTTTTGTTATTAGTCTCGTCTCTAGAACCATGAAGCGGAAATATTACTTGCATAACTCTCCCAATTCGTATAATATTCTACTAATTTTTGGACCCCTGCTGCTCCGCCTAATTAACTCCGTCAGCTCCTGCGGCCTCGCTGAGTTTGAATGTAACAATAAGAGATGCATTCAGCTGGATAAATTCTGTAATCGTATCAATGACTGCGGAGGAGGAGATACCAGTGACGAACCACTAGGGTGTTCAGGTAAACAATTTCACAATGTATCATTTACTCTCAAAAAATGATTTCATCAATTAGTTCCACACAAAAAATCCCCTACGAAAAAGTTTTCTTAAATATATTATTGTCCGATTAAAATACTTGCAGCCAAAACACTTACCTTAAATTGCTATTAAAAATTCTAGCTATTGAAACGATATCCAACTTCGTCTTACCTGGTCACAATTTACACTTTGAGGTCATTCATTAGGGTTTAAATTGAACTTTACTGGGAAATCTTTTCGGAAAATATTTAAAAAGTTGTGCATTTCACCGTAAATCCACCTCAATTAAGTACTATAATATTTTTTAAACAGTTTGTAATCGGACTTATCATGGAGCAGTTGGTTTCACCTACTCCCTCGCTGTAACTCAGCCTGCAGTGTGTACGCTAAGTTTTGATGCACTGGGTGGGGAGTACGGAGATACGGTGCAGGTAAACAATAATTAATTAACCAAATGTTAACTGAACACACTACACACGTGTGAATCATATACTGTATTTTGGTTCTTCCAGCTTTCACTTCCACTCTCCACGACAGCTTCGGCCTCTAATTGTACAAAGAGTTTAGAAATCCGTGAACTCAACAATCCGCATCACAAATCCAAATTTTGTTCCAAATCTGGATTTAAAACAGAGACGCTCTCAAACTACTTTTCGGAGTCGAATCGAATTCAAATCCAGTTCAATTCCGAGATTGAATTAATATACAAGTTTTTAACTAGAGCAATTACTCGGAATCGCGGAACTCTTCTCCAAGGAACGCTGTGTTCTATACTGTATGAAAATTGTGAAAATAATTGTACTATTCAAACTCCTAATTATCCAGGATTATATCCCAATAATTCCACTTGCTACTACGCTATTAGAGAAGCTAATGTTCCTACCGGCCTAAGAGCTTTGATCAGGCTCAACGGTGAAGTGCACGTCGGAATCGGAGATCTCAGATACACCGATTGTTTTTCAGACTACGTCGTCGTCTACGACGGCTATAGCATACGTGATCCTGTGTTAATCAAAATTTGTGGTCATGGATATCTTCAGGAGGTCATTTCAAGTGGGAATGAAATGCTGGTACAATTTTATAGTGGAGATAATGGAATTCTGTCTCCCGTGGGACCTCTCAAGGTAATCAACAAATTATCAATCTTCCATATCAATTCCTATTCGTATACTACGTTTTCAACGTGTTGTGATCTAAAGTATCAGAAAATAGAAAATCATAGAGGCATGCTTCTCTGTGCAATGACTAGAATATAAAGTAGGTAGCTGGTTATACGGTACTCATGTCTATAGGAATCCACGAGCTGCTTTCAACACGAAATTCTACAATTGGAAGCCATTATGCCAGTGTTAACTCTTGCAAAAATCTAACCTAACATAATTTATATTGAAAGAATTTTAAGATTTCGAGAAAATCTAACCTAACCAAAAAATTTATTCAAACTCGGTCGGCTTCAATTGAAATTGGCTCTTTCGACGTGCTTCGGGTCCGGATTATATGGAACGAAATTGTCTTTGGGTATAAATTCTAATCACGTTCTATTTTCTTTAGGGACTCAACCTAGTTGCAACGACCATTTTAATAAGTAAGGATTCGTACGCTTATTCGGAGAATCACAACTGTTTACACACAATTTCCAGTTTTGAGAAAATGCGAGGCAGGCTAATTTCTCCAGTTCACTCACTTCCTGGAAACACAACTTGCACCTACAATTTTCAAGGCCGAAGTACACAGCGTGTATGGATAAGCTTCTTGAAATTTAATGTTAACAATGGAAGTTTCATTGAAATTGGGGAACAGCCACTGTCGCAAAAGTCAGGTGGGTTGATTCATTGGCATTCATTTTGTAATCCAAAGAGAACTTCCTTTGGCTAATATTTATTTTGCCTTCATAGCAGTTTTAACAGCAATCACGACCGCTAAGCCCGGAAACAACACTTCCCTATCAACTGGGCTGGTTTTCACGTCAACTAATAGTCCACCAGTCTGTGAATTTAAGCTTCTAACCAACGCTCGGGCTTGCATTCCTTTTCAAGAATCGCTGCTCTCAAACTCTCCGCAGCTAACGCTGAAGTATACGACGGTCAATGGAACTGTTTTGGAAAAGTCGTCATTCATAATCGATTATGAATTTGTTCAAGCAGGAGATGACGATGCCAACTGCACGCGTGTATTTAAGTTGAGTACTGGTTCGTTTTCGTCAACGAGAAATGTACTGTTATTTGGTCGTGCTGGGAAATCAAGTGTCAAGTGTGTGTATCGGTTTGAAGCGAGTAAAGGTCAAAATATACGAATCACGCTCAAGAATCTCAGTCTGAGAGGACGCAGGTATTCCATTTGCTGTTTCTGATTTCGCGAGCATTTGATAGACAAGCATGGATGCAAGAATTAATCATTTCGTTCATTTCTTCCAATAGTTCCTGTGTATCGACCATTGAACCCATTTCACGCCGGATAATTTGCAGAACCTTTAATACTTCCAAGCTAATGGCCCGATTGGAGTTTCGTCAAGTCTTGGAAACAACGAATGATTCGTACTCGGTAGTTCGAGAGTGTTACTGCGGGGACGAGTCTCGGAGTAATCCTATAATTTTCATCTCAACCACGAACATTGTTGAGCTGGTCATGACTGTAGACAACATGGGAGCTCAAGACGATCATCATTCCTTTTACTTTGACGGAACGTAAGTCCATCATGCCAATTTTTGGGTTTGTATTAGTTTGGTAAACCTGTGATATTTCTTAATACTTTTTCTTTATGATTTGTAGGTATGAAATGCTCAATTTGAATTTATGCCCTGAACCCCTTTCCTTTGGCCAATCCACAATTATGAAACTGACCAAACCATCTCACTGCGAGTCAGCCTTCTACATACTGCCTCCGCTGCCCTACACCTTCATTAACCTCAAGAGCTCCAGCTCCAGCTGCAAGCCCTTGGTCATTCATACGAGTCAGAGTCAGAAGTACGTGTGTTTGCAGTATGACTACACCTACTTTTCTCCAGGCTGGAGCAACTACACGTTCACCACTCCCCAATCCAATGTACTAATTCTAGAACTACTCGAGTCTGAGGTTTCACTGAACTACTTGCAAGTGTCCAATCCGTTGGAGCCCACCTACAACTACGTGACGGAGTTGCGGGATACTTGCGGCGGTTTCAAATGTGCCACAATCAACGCCTGTGTTCACAAGTCCCTCTTTTGCAATGGGATTGAGAATTGTCCGGGCGGGGAGGACGAGATTGGTTGTAATGGAATGGACTACACGCTCCCGCTAATTGTGGGCATGGGCGTGATTATCATTGTTCTGGCCACCTGGCTCTGTTGTACGAAGCGAGAGCGGAAAGGGGTTGGATGACGGCGGGAGCCTTCCATGGAAGAATGCGTCGACA
This sequence comes from Ceratophysella sigillata, assembly GCA_034693865.1. Lineage (NCBI taxonomy): Eukaryota > Metazoa > Arthropoda > Collembola > Poduromorpha > Hypogastruridae > Ceratophysella > Ceratophysella sigillata. The sequence goes on along the minus strand of JAQFXY010001467.1, from coordinate 5,173 downwards.
TGGTAACTACTGTCTAGGAACTACTGCAGCGCAGCACTGGCTAAAAGTTAACTAGCTGGCAATAAGGACCTCTGAAGGATCAGTCGAGTTCATGCAATGGCAATTAGAACTGTTCTAAATCGGAATTCCGTAACAGAACAGGATAAAGCTAGCAGAAGTCACCAGATGAGCATTCTTTTTGGAAACTTTGTCCAGCGGTCAAAGAAGCACAACATATTTATTTCTACTTACACTAGAAGAATCATTAAGTTTTGTTTTCCTGATTCAATGAGAAATACAAAACACAGGTACCTACTGTTATTACGGTAGGCGTCAGACGTCAAATATACGCATAGGCTTTAACTACTGACTGAAATCTAAAACAATTGGAGATGCAGAAAACATCAGGAAGAAAGCGTGTAATAATTTATAAGCTCCTTCTACACCAGAAATTCACTATTGAATATTCATAAGTTCCTGTAAATGTAAAGGAGGCATGGCTTCCTTGTCTGATTTGGTTCTAGTCACTTGTATTCTGACGTTCTGTCGCATTACATTACACTCACTCTGCTAACCAACACGAACTTTTCCTCAAACAGGCACTAAAATGCCTCATCCTCTCAGGAATATGAGTAAAATAAGAATCCCTGAAATGTGATAGGTAAGCTCAGAGGTGAGGAAACCCGGAGTGCGGAAAGCACAATACTATAAATAATACAATCACATCACATTGTGAAAAGTTCTGTCAATCTATAGTTATGTCAACTGTCAACTCATGTACGTAAAAAGCAACCTAGTCTTCCGCTATTAGTGAGCATATTCCGACTTCCATATTCAAATGTCTAATACAATATAAGTCGTCAATTATTTAATCTTGAAGGACATTTCTTGTTCCAAAAATGTAAATACAATGTTCCACAGTTAAATCTAAAGTAGTGCCAAAACAGTCCTGTCGGCGTTCCAGTATAACTTCTCGTATATGTACTTGGAATTTGTCTTAAAAACAACAGTTTGAAAAGTCGCTAAGATTAATGATCCAGAAAACATAGTTATGAAACCAAAGTACTTCGTTTCAGGCACTAATTACCCCTGGTGGGTTACGGATCGCGATTGAATAATAGTTTAAAAAAACGTTAAATGGAATCATTCATTTCATAAACTAGCTCTAGCAATTATTGGTCCGAAAGACGACTCTTGTCAAAGTCAGATAATTTAATTGATAATGTCATTGTCATTGTATAGTCAAGCGTCTTCCGTGTTTTTCCAGTCGTCAATTATTACCCTCGGCTCTACTATCGTGATTGTTTAGTACCTATTCTAGCCTATGTCGTTGCATAGAGTACAAAGAGGTTTCATTAACTTCAACTTATCCAGTCAATATCTTTAACCTAAATAGATATGCAAAGATGACAATATTATATTTATAATTGCTTCGGTTGAGTGAGAAACAACTTTCTGAGTCCTGTATCAGAAAGATATAAAATGTAAATATGTACAGGTTTAACTTTTAGAATCAACTCACGGACTAGTTAGATTAGAATTAACTTTTAGGAATTAATAAATGGTGCCAAGAGAGCCCCAAAAAGTGAATTTGTTCAGAAATTTTCATTTTATTACCAAATAAAAACTGGTTAGTTTAAATTAACAGTTTACTATTTCAGGCCACATGAAAAATCCAACAAGAATAATATAAATTACCTGCTATGGTTGAAGCTGAATAATAAATACTTGTAATTAGAACCGTAAAGATTTCAATCCCTTTGCGAGCTCATCAAAGAGGTGGATTTGACGAATAAAGTAGTCTCCATACCGCCGCCCAACTTTGGTGTCGGCAATATGAATCATCCGTTTGTCAATGTAGAAATCCACTTCAGACCCAGCCTGGAAGTCACCTTCGAGTGAACTGACTCCTTTGCTCCAAACCACGTTGTGCATCTTGTGCTTGAAACACAAGAGACAGTCGGACAATGACGCTTCGTCAGTTTCCATAAATCCAGAAAGTTTCTCCAGGGGCATGGTCGTGTACAACTTCAAGAAACTATTAAACGAATAAGATTCCCAATTAGGAAGTGAATCTACAAATATATCACATTTTAGTCTAGAAACCAATTACAAACTTTTACCTTCTCACGGTGGGCAAGTAGATCTGCTGTGAAACTTCTTGCAAGAAAATTGTTTTTTGAATATTGAGTGGCTCCTGTTCCACAGCTGCTCCTTCCAAACTCGGTGGGACTGGGGACAAAAACTTCGGACAGGCATAAAGAAAACACGCCTCAAATTCCTTCAAATCTCCAGCCTGCATGCGAGCGATTTTATCGGCATATTTCCGATCCTGAAGAACGCTGTTGATTGATTCGTCAATGGATTGCGGGTGAAGAACCAAGCAGACTGCCAACATTGTGTACATCTGATCCGTTTGCTTATTGACCTGCAGAAGGAGTTGAAGTTATGTTAAAGTTTCTCAAATATTACAGTAAATATTATCATCGCTATCGCGAATGAGAATTACTATATCAGCACAGTCATACAAAACTGACATGCTCATGATTCACAAACCTGGTCATTTTGGTAAGACTTTTGTTGAAACATTTGCCGCATTCTCTGTACATACAGCAAGGAATTGGTGTATGTCCGAATAGCATCAGCGTAACGTCTCATCATTACGTAAGCAAATCCAACGTAGTAGTATGTCGTGACCTGACATGCCGGGACATTGCAGTACATTGTCTGAAAATAGTTCAAATTTTCATTGATTCATCCATCGACATTATCTGACTTAACTATGCTAACTTGAACCAAGTGTAACCAAATTCAAGTACTCCAGAAACGATCAATACGTTCTTGGAAATGATTCTCAATCTCGGTATTTATTTTGCACATCTTTTAGAAGTAAAACCTCTTTCACAATGAGTGAGCTACCAAAGCCAATGTGCGTTTATAATAAACTAAATGATCTGAATCCTTACATTCTTGTGCAAGTCAATGTTTTCCAAGACTTTGACAGCCAAATGATAGTCTCCCAGCATTGAATGAACACGAAGTAGAGCAATGAGACTGAAGTATCCCAGCATCTTGTACAAGGGAGACTTTCCAAAATCCCCAGCAACAGATTCAGCGTTCTCTCCAGTGAAGTATGCCTATTCAACGCAAAATGTCAAGTTTTAATTAAAATATATTCAAGTTCAAGGAAAGTACACACAATGTTGAAGACTTCACTTCACCTTCAATTGCTGATTAATGTTACTCTTGTCAATGAGCGAGTAAAGGACATTGAGCACACTCAAAACGCTCCAAATGTAACTATGATCTTTGATGTAGGCAATCTCCTCTGCATTCAGTTTTGGACTTCGGCGAAACTGAGTAAAAGACTGAAACTGATAGACGAACTCGTCAATGATTTCCCATAACCATTGGTTGGTTAAAGTCAAATCAATTGGTTCCGGCGAGGCTGTAAAATGTACAAAACATTTATAAATACCAATAGAATAGACTGGGGACTACGTATACACAGCACACGATTTACTGAAGAACTTACTCAAAATCATGTTGAACAGCTCACAGTAGTTTGAGTACGAGTTACATCGATCACTAAACGTCAGCTGAGTTGGCAGAGCCGCATAGATGTGTCGAAAATACAATTCCCGGTACAACGTAGTAAACTAAATTAAATCATTATGATTAATTCAACATATACGCCACTCAAATAAACCAAAATTAGTAGTAGTGGGATTGGGTACTTATATTACCAAGGGCTCGTCGACAAGATGAGAAATTTCCCAAGGCCACTTCTCTTCCTTGAAATAATCCTTGGCCAATTGCGGAAATCGAATTTCATACAAGTTTTCAATTTCGGCAGTATCCCGATTATTTATTGACTTGTAAAGATGGGCAATAAACTTTGCCACTGCATCGGGGACAAGATATGAGGAATGCGAGTGGCGACGGTCTCCGCCAAAGTAGTCCCCATAGTCCTGACTACCTCGATTCTAAGAGAAAAGTCCGTAATGTTAATTAATTCATTTGCTAGCAATTGTTTCCGATTGCTCGAAAAAGTTCGTATACTTAACCTTCTTTTTTAAGTTTCAACGTTGTCACTTATTGGAATAGCGATAGTGTGAATAGTGAATCTATCATCTCTATTCTAATTCTATGGTTTATTATGTATTGTTATGTATACATTATAATTATCACCTACGTTCTATGACTGCGAGTGAGTGCCTGCTCATTGATCAGACTCAGTCAATACTACGCCGTATAATCGCAAAATTCCCAGGTACAAATTACAGAGACAAGTCATTGTTTTTTGTTACGTTTGTGACTTGCCACCATAAAATGTAAAGCATTTTGCTATTGCATTCATAATTAACGTTGCCAGTTGCCAGTCATTGTAATAAATGACAAGTTCAGTCACTTTTAAAATAAATTACGATTAGTTAGGTGTCAGGTCTCAGGACCGGCCAAAGTTGTCACCGGCCGGCGGCTGGTTGTACTTAACCTATGACCGGAACCTGACACGTGATACTTTGAAGAAAAGTTGTTTAAACAAAATCTGCTTATCTCGTTGAGTACAAGTTTTGTAGACATTTCTTCGTACAGGCAACAGGTACAGGTCATAGTTCGAGAGCTACCTTCACTTATTAGCTGTGGGTTAGAACTTAATTTATTAGCGCGTCCGGCTAGGTTGTAGGTTGTACACCCAACATCCAATCCAACCTAAAATACACCTACCCTACAACCTACAACTACAACCTAGACGAGACCTAAGCTGCTTTTACGTCGCCTGTCATCTGTGTACCTACTGCAACCCAATTCGTAAATGTGGGTGTGGTTAGTCATTGTCACGTCGAAGGCACAACACATACATTTTTGGGAATATACATTGTCAATAGTTGACATTGAGACAATGTTGTGTGTACGGTCATTTAGGTTAATGTGAGTTGTACTTACAGTGTCGTGGTAGTCCTGATCATCGTAGAATCGTTCGTTGACAGACTCCTTCCGTTCACGATCCCCCCGATACATTTTAGAACCTTTTCAAAATGTTCTAAAATTGAATTTTTAGAAAACAGAACTCAGAAGCTGAAAAGAGGAGAGCGTATGGAGAGGAATGGCGGAACTAGTAGCGGCATTTTCAACTCTTCTCATGCACCGGCATTTCACCCCTAGCCAACCACTTACCCAACTTCTATCACGT
>JAQFXY010001466.1:0-10466 GCA_034693865.1 Ceratophysella sigillata | reverse complement strand
GCCGGAAGCTGTCGTCGAGTGTCGGCCGGAAGCTGTCGTCGAGTGTCGGCCGGAAGCTGTCGTCGAGTGTCGGCCGGAAGCTGTCGTCGAGTGTCGGCCGGAAGCTGTCGTCGAGTGTCGGCCGGAAGCTGTCGTCGAGTGTCGGCCGGAAGCTGTCGTCGAGTGTCGGCCGGAAGCTGTCGTCGAGTGTCGGCCGGCAGCTATCGTTGAGTGTCGGCCGGCAGCTGTCGTCGAGTGTTGGCCAGCAGATGTTGTCGAGTGTCGGCCGGCAGCTGTCGCCATGTCAGCAGCCCAAAGTGGACGATACAGCTTGTACATCGTATTTTGTGGTTTGCTTATGAATACAAGTTATCAGTATTCAGTATTCCATGTTGGAGGTTGGCTAGCTTAGACCTTGGAGGATCGGAAGAATATCTAATCTAATCTTAAGTAGATTGTAACCATGTGGCATATGACTATACCTTGTGCAAGTGACCCTTACGAAGAAAATAACACATGCCATGGAGTGAAAGTTATGGCACATAGAAATAAATAACTCTTGTTTAAAAATTTCCGGTCAAAAAATTCAGGTAAAGGTCACAGGTCAAGTAAAAGCTGTCTCAAGCTGCAAAGGATCTCTGACCTGCACCTAGCACTAGGTGCTGAGAAAAATTGTTACAACAAAATTAGGTTCTTTCGATGAGTATCATAACTTTTGTCCGAGTTATTTTCTTTATAAGTGGTCATTGCCTACGGCCTACGGTACATAGTCATGCATAATGAGGATTCACTATACAATAATGTGTGTACAATTCTGCTTAAGTATACATTGTTTCTACCCATATATATAATATTCATAATCATTTGTTTTCTTATTGACATTAGGATTTGGTGCGTGGACAGCCAAACCAACAGTACGCATTAACAACATATTTTTGCGTCTCCTGATCTTGATTGGTGAGACGGCAAGATCAACGAAGACTAAAATACAAGCAATCGACTGAAAACTTCTGCTGTGTGCTGTGTATTACTGATTAAGCTACAATGGCACTACCTCCAAATTATCGACACACACAGAGCCCATCATCTTCACGTAAGACACACTTTTGCTAATAACTAAAATGTACGTTAAAATCAAAATAGTTATATGCTTTTACTAGATCTTCACACCTACATCATAGCCAGTATTTATGACGTATACTATACGCTGACAGCTGACAATGTATCTTGGCTAATTACTTTTCAGTAATGGGTGGCGAAGCTATTTACATAAAAACCCAAATGTAATCATATCAATTCACAGAGGTAAATACCTAGCCTTCTGAACGAAGTGAAGGCTAGGTAATTACCTCTATGTATCAATTATTCGAATATTTGCTGAATTAGCAAGGTCAAAAGCTGTGGTAAAGTGCAAACATATGGGGCAAAGCTGTATTAGGCAATTTCAGTAAAAATATCGTAAAACGGTGTATACTTTATGGTGCCGATACCCCGATAGATACATTTATACAGTTTCGAAGAAAAGCGAACCTTTCCATATGTTGTATAGGTATTTTTTAATTGTGAATCAGACGACGGGTGTTTATTATGCTATGCCGAGCTTTATCTGATTGTAATTTGTTCCACTTTCTGTTTTAAATAGATACTTGTATAAGTACAAGGTTAGTTTTTACGACCCTTTCTAATATTCGTAATTAATTAGCTCAATTCTCGTTAAGTCAAGGCAGTAGTCCTACTTCTGCAGCATTACTGTAGAATATTTGTGTATCTAGTTTTTCGTTCGTTTTTGCATTTTATTTTCGTTCATACTTGTAGATGGAATGTCTTCTCAGTCTTCTGTGTCCAACATCCTCAAAGGTAATTTTCCATGATGAGTCGTGGATTTTTATACCATTCCCAAACCAACACACACATTTTTTTAATCGGATTTTCGACACCATCACTACTGTGTAGTTGGATTATAATTTATGTACGAACTGTAGTATGTTTTTTTTGATTAGGTATTTACTTTTGAAATTGCAGTTCGTACATTGTAACGTATGCATTCTTGTAGTCTGTGTGTGCACGTTGACCTCTTTTGGCTTGGTGTGGCTAACTCCGGTATTTTTATTTATTTTGTAGTGTTGTTTTGGTTCATGGCTGGTTTTAAAAAGGTTTTAAGTTTGGGTTTGATGTTTGATGCATCACTGTACTGTGTCTGTATACTTAGGCTGTCGTAGGCTGGTACCTCGTGGGGAACAGTTTAAACTTTACGATACCTATGATCTCTTGTAGGAGTTGGTACCTTTCGTTGTCAAGCTTGTGCACATGCCTGCATTTGGAAGGAGAAAGTGCAATAGTTGACTACGCTCAATAAACGTGTGCAGAAGCCGTACTTAATTCAATTGATTAATTTCTATTTTACCATTAGAGCGACTGCGAGCTTCCGGTTCTTCTGCATCTGCTAACCTGAAGGAAGCGACGCATACAAATCCATTCGTACAAGGACCTCACAGTCATCCGGCATTCAGTCCACAAAAATTAGGTTCCAAAGGATTTGCCGTAAGTACACTTCTATGTGTACTTTTTCTTGTGTAGGGCAAGTTGAGCCAAATATACTGGAATTCGATTTGCTATTAACAACATTATATATGTGTCACATCAGGATGGACGAATGCCAAAAGCTCCCAAGGCCCCAGAAAAGCCGTTGATGCCGTACATGCGATACAGCAGAAAAGTATGGGACCATGTCAAGGCTGAAAACACCGAGTTGAAGTTATGGGAAATTGGAAAAATTATTGGACAAATGTGGAGAGATTTACCTGATTCGGAGAAACAGGAATACATAACGGAGTATGAAGGCGAAAAGGTTAGAATTATAAATTCCTTATTTACGGGTTTTCCTGTTCAGCTGAACCTTACTGTAATCTGTATTTATTTATTTTTTCATTCCTGTAGTCGGAGTATGAACGTGCGTTGAAAACCTACCACAATTCTCCACAGTATCAATCATACGTGGCAGCCAAGACGCGAGGTAATTAATATGGACTAGTATTTTCGAGTAGATTAGATGCATTACTATTACTGAGCATATAAATGTAAGCTTAATGAAATGTTATCAATTACTATTATCTAGCCCAACAAGATTTGAGTGAAAGCAGCAATGAGCGTTCTTCATCCAGCAAAGGAGCTGCAGCAGCTGATAGACGAATAGAGATACAACCAGCGGAAGACGAAGAAGGTAATAACTGAGATCATTGAAACAACAACTAACCTTTCCCGAGCCTATGATTTTAATAAATGCTACTTATTCCAGATCCAGAAGACGCGTTTTCTGAAAAACACAAAGCCCATGCACGGTATATCCGAAACCATCGATTAATAAATGAAGTGTTTTCGGAGACGATGGTACCAGACATTAGATCAGTTGTGACAACTACGCGCATGCAAGTTTTGAAGCGACAGGTGCAATCCCTGACTATGCATCAGGTAGCTGAATAGTGCATTCAATGCGATTTAACCTACTGTACTTCATTAATTGTGATGCACACTGCTAATTCTTTTAATTTAATTCTTCAGAAAAAATTGGAATCTGAATTGCATCAAATCGAAGACAAGTTTGAAGCGAAGAAGAAACGATTCATGGATTCGAGTGAAGCTTTCAATGAAGAGCTCAAGAAACATTGCAAAAAAGCGGTGGAGGAAGAAACATTTCAGAAGTTGGTTGACAAGCAGTACGAGATTCTCAAAAAGGAATTTGAGGAGAAGGCCAAGAACTCTCCGCAATTGCCTCCGCCTCCTCCAGTGCCAATTAAGGATGAAGCACAAGGTACGTTGTTAACTATTGACGTTAATTTAGTTTCTATGCCTGTGCCCTGAGCCTTATCATTAAGCATTATTTACATTTTATATATTTACAGGACATCCGCCAGCCGGACAGCCTCAAGCAGTTGGAGTTCGTCATGATCCGTCTGTTTCTGCATTCTCAAATGCTGGAACCACATCCCAAGAACTTCCTGTTGTGAGCAATATGGAACCTCCAGCTTCTGTACCAAAACCACATGCATCACTTGCAGATGTGAAACCAGAACCTAATACGCAGATGCAGCAAATTGGGACAACTCCAGCACCTGTCGTCCCAGCTCAACACGAGACTGGTATTGCTCCAATGGAAGTGGACTCTCTGGCACCAATCCCAATTCAAGCACAGGAGTTCAAGACACCTGCTGCGTTGTCGTCTGGAACGTACATGCCTCCTCCAGCTTCGGAACCCGTATTCGAAAGACCCGCTCCTCCAGCACCACTTCCCGTGGCTGTGGCAGCCAATGTTCCAGTGTTGGAATCAAAACCACGCGAATTACTTCCTGAAGTCCAATCTCAACCTTCAGTTGAACTTCCCCTACCTATGGAACAAACTGTAGCCGAAACTTTAGCTCCCACATTGGTGGATTATCCAAAGAATACAGATACAAAAGACGCTAGACACGATTCTGGTATTTTTAACATGGAAGTAGATTCAGGATGCGTGCCGTCCGAAGAATCTCAACCTCCTGTATTATCAAGTGAATCGACTGTTCCTCAGTCAACGTCTGAGCCTGTTTCTCAGGGAGCTCCAATGGAAGAATATCCTGTCGTGAGTCATTTGGAAGTCCCGAATCCTGCTCCTGAAAGTAATAAGTCAGTTCAATTCGTGAACCCTGAAGCTACTCATGAGATAAACGAGGTCCTAGTTGCTAATGCTTATGCGGGGATTACAACACCGCAACTGGACGTTCCAAACACAATGTTGGCTCCGGTGGAACAAGCCCAAACTCTTGTAGCACCAGAAGAGTCTACGCTTGCATCTCAGGAAGTCTCGGTTCCAAGTGGTGCCGAGAAACCTGTTCCTGCACCTGTTGAAGAAGTGCGACCCATTGAAGCAGCTCCAATTGAAGCTGAGCATGGTGTAACTGCAATGGAAGTAGACGAGGCGGACGCAATGCCTACGCTTGCTGAAGAAACCCTTTCTGCTGGAACAAATCTGCCACAGCAAGAACAACAACAATCTTCGGAGGCCAGCAACATTGGAGATGATGTTTCGGTGACGCAAGGTCCCACTGAAGCCGTGGAGCCAGAATCTCAAAATCAGTTTGAATCTCCTCCCACAGCAGCAGCACAAGAGAGCGTTGTCCCTCCAATGGAAGAGAATGTTCCTCTGATTGCACCACTCTTCGCTCCTGTTGAACAAACCGAGTCTCCCGTTCCAGATATTCCTTCAGAACAAGCTCCACCGCCAGCATTCCAAGAACCACAAGAACAAACTCCTGCTTTTCTACCAACATCCCAGGACGGTGTGGAAGCCATTCAAGAACAGCTTGAACCAACTACAGCTGCAGCTCAAGCTGCATTGTTGGATGAGAATACTAATGAAAATGAACCCACTCTAACGACTACAGTAGAAGAATTCCCAGCAACTGTAGCAGCCCCGACACAAGTTCCAGAAGAAGAAGTAAAGGTATCCAACGTAGTCGTTGGGGAAATGCAGGCTACTGCTGAGGCAGAAGTTCAACCGGCTACGGACACGAGTCAGGCTCAGCCTGTGGCAAGTTCGGGTTCGGATGCTGGACCTGTGCCAGCCGAGGAATTGGCACCATCCGATGCTGATCCTCAGGAAACTGGATAAGTGCGAAATAAATCCGTTGTTGGAACAAGAATACCGAAGATTATAAATTTGTGAATATTTATCGATTAAATTAGTTCTAAAGTTTCACCGATTATTTCTGTTTTCTAAAAACATTTCTTATAGATTTTATAAATATTTGACGCCATTTAATTTCCTTTGTGTACTCTTACTGCTACAACAGGTAAATTAATTGCAAAGGGTTACATATTGGATCGCCGATATTCTTCAGTAATCTGATGGTAATAGTATGTACTTAATACAGTAGAAATAGAATGTGTAAATTGGAATATCTACTAAGTGAGACAGCTTTCAATACTCTGCTTGGTCTCACTCTCACTGTATGGAGTAATCACTGAAAACTTGAAATCCGGAATCCGAGTCAATGGGACGCGGTATTTGTGCACCAGCTATTCGGCTATTGCTGTATTTGTATTTGCTTTTAGTGTTCGTGTACAAGGAATTATTATTGCAACGTCCATGGGTAGCGGACAATTATAAATGTATCCAGCACTTTATACAGATATGACTTACTAAATATTCTAGTTTTGAACCTGTTCAATGTATAACTAATTGAAGTTCAGAACAGGAAATTACCATATTGTAATTGGCTCGTTCCATGCTACTCTGGGACTCATATGTGTTTTTGTCGAGTGTATTTGTGAATTCTAGAATAAAAATCTTTAAACTCTTCTTTAAATAACCAAATGATTACTTCTTTCTAATTTAAGCATCTACACCACTCACCATCATGATCTCAATCAGCTAACCGAGTTTACCAAGATGCTAACGAACATATGTATTAGAGTTGCTCTACTAACGTCTCATAATTAGCTAGATCTCAACCTAACCTACATGTTATTTAGTAAAGTACAGCGAGGTTAGCCATTACCATTCAAGCGAGCCACCAAGATAATTTAATGAAAAGTACAAAAGTAAAAATTACAAATTTTATTGTCACTACGAAACAAAGGTCGAATAAATGAAAGTATACTTTTCTGAAACCGTATTAGTATGTGAACCTAAACAACTAATAATAGTTTGTGACGAAACTGGAATATTTAGCATTTTAAACTGAACAACGATAGCGATGATATTGGTCATGGAAATTAATTGAAAACCAAAGGAGTACGAAATGAATTATTGTTACCATTTTACGATTATTGTTTGAGGATTTCATAGATAATTTGTTGATTCCATGTTTAATTCTGGTTCTCGCCCGAATCCGAGTCTAGTCAAGTATTCCGATTCCGATCAGCTCCAGTTGCTGCATTTTGGCGCGTAGTCCGCTTTCCAAGTTTATCTGAAGCAATTGGTTGGGTTTCACTTCCAGGAACCGGATATGGAGAACCGCCACCGAAGGAATGTGAACCGAGGGCTTCGAACGTCTTGTTATCCTCAGTCAACTGCATTGAGGTCAGTTTAGTCTTGGGGGAATTAATGATGATCTTGTGAAGTTCGGAAGCGCTAGTCCAGCGCGGGATTACTGTGAGTTCATCGTCTTCCGATCCGGTTTCCGTCTCGGTTTCGTCCAAATCTGCCGACTCACTCTTCTCCACGAGCGTAGGTAGCTGTCGAAGTGGAATATTTTTGGAATAACGCGGCTTCTTACGTCTGGGACTTCCATGAAGAGCGCCCTGAGCTTTTCCCTTGAAAACAGGAAGTGGAAGGTAGATTTCCGTGCGGGTGCGCTTAGACGTTCGACGCGTTGGAAGAATGCCTAGATCGACTGGAACGTTCAGCAGGCCTTCCGGGTTCTGCTCCTCAGTGCTCGCCGTCTTCAAAGAGTTTTCGAAAGTTGAAAGGTCATCGTTCTCTTTCTTGCTGGTCAGCTTGGATCCCGCTTTGATTCTTTGCCGAGTTGCAACCTTTCGGCCACCGGTGGGAGAACTTCGTTCGATGCCTTCGAACGATAACGACGTACTCCGGGCTTGTGGTGAATCGCTGCCGTAGGAATGGTCACCGAGAGCATCGAAGGTCTGTATGTTCTCACTCAACTGCATCGAATTTAGTCTCGTCTTGGGAGTATTATTCATAATATTGTAAAGCTCGGAAGCGGTAATCCAGATAGGGATAGCCTCCGCGTGTTCATTATCCGTTTCAATAAGTCCTTCCCCAGCCAATGAAATTGGCGAGAATTCTGAACCCGAGTCAGAGTCATTGCATGGAGTTAGAGTGTCTGGAATTCCTGGAGATGAGTCAGAGACTGGGGAGTGTGAGCCCGGTGGAAGCAGCGGAGACACTGTGTAATTGGGCGAATCGAAGACTGGAGTATCTGGTGACTCTGAATCTGGTCCTGGTTGACCTGGAACAGAGGTCCCATTCCCAGTATCCTTAACTTCATCTTCGAATCGAACATCTCCAACACGATTCACCGTGGGGGCCGCAATAGAAACGGAGTCCCTAGCTGTGACTAAAGAACGCTTTGGTTTCCAACATGGAGCAACTCTGAAAATATAATCGATTACAGAGTCCAGTGAGAAAACAAAAAAATTAAATCAGTTCGAAAAATTATCTCGAACATAGTAGATTGAGACTGCGGACAAAAAGAACTGATTGTAAAATATTAATGACACAAATCGAATAAAAGAAAAGTAAATATTACATAAATAGAAGTCCTATCTTATCTTGAAAGAGTGCTACTATAAACCCAACCGCTAGAAGCTATATCTCAGCTATCGTCTCAGCTATATCGTCAAAGGTATTCTAAGTTAGTAAATACACTAAACAGGCCAAAACCGTCAAAATCTGCGATATTAGTTTTCGGAAATGTAGCAGAACTAACTAAACCAAACTAAATATATATAAATGCTACTTCTTGTAAGTAATACAATTTATAACAAAATAAAATTTATATTGATATGGGATATGGGATATGGGTTTCGCAAGGTTTTCTTTAAAACGATCATCATGTTTTCTACAAAAGTTAATTATAAACCGATATCTGCTGCAATTAATTATCAGCTATATGGAGAGACACCGTATAGAAATAATCAGAAAGAGTGACAAACGGATTGATCTTACGTACTTTACTACTTTAATATTTACAAATTGGAGGGAAATAATAGGTTCGCAAATCCTTACCGAATTACGGTTCCGTTGAAAGCCTCAAATACACTGGCGGATGAAAAGTCGGGTACTTCCCGGATCGTGTCCCCCAGGTAGAGTTTGATCTCTTGATGGTCATAGAAGAGTTGCTCGATGAGATAAGCTTTGGTGTCCTTCACGGATTCGCACTTTGTGGGAATGCTGATTGCCAGTTTTCGTTCCACTCCTTTCAGCCTGAGTTTGAGATCGTCTTGAATCTCCAGTCTGACCCCAATTGGCTTCTTGGTTTTACTTCTGCGTCGAGACCCCATGGCTGTGGCTAATTGTGTTCTCGAGCGTAGAGTTTTGTAGATCGCTTGAAATCTATCGAAGTTATAAAGTCAATTTAAATTATTATGTCATATTATATTATTATGTTACAAATTGATTTCATTGTATATTGCGCAAACTAATATGTATGTATGAACATTCGAGTCTGGCTGGACACACATACTGTAACTGTAAGGATAAGATTGTCAAAGATCTACGGTCCTTGGGCATTACCTTATTCAGGCTCAAGCCTTCGTACCTCGCGCAAAGTTCTCATAAATCCAAAATGGCCCGATATGTGGAACCCCTGATGTGGAACAACATATTTTGCCTTGAACTTAGTACTTGGTGTTTTCTTTATGACAAAGAATCCTAAAATAAAAATAACTAAATAATATTGTGGCGTATGAATGATTCTGTCGATGTCTGAGGCTTTTGTATGTCTGCTGATTGGTTCTGCTGGTTGACTTCTTCCGGCAAAATGAATTTCATGATGTATGATGTGTAGTTAACAAACTTAAGAATAAAATATGCCTTATAATTAGAATTGCCGCGAAGCAAGAATTTTTTGCTTCGGCCGAAGCTCGAAGCAGCGTCGGTCAAAAAAGTCCGTAGCCGAAGCAAGTCCGAAGCTTAGGCCGAAGCGCTTTGCAGTTGCGTGTTTGGTGTCGATCGACTCGCCTATGTATCACCAGTTTAGTGTGTGAGACGGTGAACAGGATATTCCTAAGAAAAATGTATGGAAAACTGATCTTCCTTACAGCAAAGTCGTTTGAAAAATGTCATAACACTTTCATTTATCTGTTTCTACATGTTTCAAAAATGCTCCAAAGTACGCTTTAGTACTTCTGCCCTGACTCGTCAAATCCGCCAAAACTAAATGGTCATAGAGCAAGAAATCACGACCTACGTTTCTAAATTCTAAACCCGTGATTGGACGCAAGGAATCTCCGTTTGTGTAGTAGGGAAAAATTAGTAAGCCTTTCCTCGTCTTGTCTTGTGAAGCTTACCAAAAAATACCTATAGCTCCATCAAGCACGGTATTTAGTGAAATACTATTTTCAACGGAAGGAAATGTATATGAGGATTCTTGAAACCGACTTCTTCAAGGAAATGGCTTGATACTTGATACTGACATTTGAATCGTAATTTGCGTCTTCTGGTTCTGGACAATGGAAATGCAATATTGAATCGTTTTACGACTATCAATCAACATTTATCATATCATTTATCAATTTCTACATAGTACTGTAAGAAAAAGTACCTTGAACTTGAATACATATGTATTTATATTTATTACTGGAACTCTGTAACTATTATTTGATTAAGTAAGTACTTATGTCTTATGTGTCTCTGTAGTTTTCAATCTACTTCGCATGTAATAGAGTTTCGACTATCTTTTATAATGTAGGCACGGAAGTCGACGGCTTAAGGAGAAATGGGATGGTAGGAATTTTTTAATTCCGCTTCGGCTGCTTCGGCCAAAGCGGAA
>JAQFXY010001465.1:0-10467 GCA_034693865.1 Ceratophysella sigillata | reverse complement strand
TAGTAAACCAAGTATAATTTAATCAATTCGTTTAATACTGTTCACTTACAAATAACACCGAGTCAACTTCTACACTCGCCACACCAAAATTCAGACAAAGTAATTTAAGAAGTTACTAAGGAAGGACGAATGCTCATCTAATTACTGGTACATCTATTTGAATCAACTACTTAGCAAATAAACAGGAAGAGCTAACAAACATATTCTTGTGTTCAATATACTTATTAGTTGCTTCACAATTTACTTTGTAATATTTACTTGCTGTATCACAACATTTGTTTCTCTATAGCATTATTCTATCCAATATTCGCTAAACTAAGTGAATCAATGCTCAGGAAAACACTATCACAGTAGTATCATAAAAGCTAAACAATTTTGAATTTATGGATATGCTATAACAAATAGCTCTTAATACTTTTCGTAACATTGTCGACCGTCACCCGGTGCGTATTCCAATTGGATTACACGTACAAAAGATTGGAAATTCTGTAGCCTCAACACTGGCTCCTACTCCACCCATTCAAATTACCTTCACGCCAAGTAATTAAAAAAATATTCCAAGATTACACTTATTGCAGATACTATTTAAAATTAATTCCCTGAATCCGTTTTCCCATATCGCATAAATCGAGCCAAATAGTTCTAAATGTGTGTGATTTGAATTGCGGAACATCATACGCCTCAAAATCGTTGCAAGTGTCGAACATTATTTTCGTCATTATAATTATGTTTGTATCAGATTCAGTACTTGGGTTTTAAATCACCTGGTGTAAACTAACATTTTCGGAGGTTTGCTACTTAACGCTAACAATAATAGTATTTTTTCTGAACGCAGGAACTGAAACTGAACATTCCTTGTTATGTACAACCATAGAATTTGGGACGCTGGACATTTACTTCCCTCTGGTATTGTAGGAAGCTATAAGTCTATTAACAAACAGTGAAGTTCGAAGAGAACTCTAAATTATAAAATCTACCTACATTTTTTAATACGATTATTTATATTTTAGTCTATTCGTTAGGTACATTAAGGTTGAAGAAGTGGTGGATAGGGTAAATACTTTGGTATTTCATTTCTAACTACTCCACACCACTAATGTGATGTAGCACAAGAATGTACAGTAAGTAATGTTTATCGTAGAATACAGAGATTGGTAGATTAGGTGTGGAAGGTGTAAGTAAATTACTTGCCTTCAAGCCAGACGCCGCTGCTCAACATTATTAGCAAAACACTGATTTCGTATAGGACTTATTCTGTGTTAAAGTAATTGGGGGGAAGAATTGGCCCTAGATGTAGAGCGAGGAGATTTAATGATTTATTTATCCTCTGCAGTCATTCGGCCAAGTGTCGGACTCGAACCCTTTGCTTGTAGTGATATTCCTTGCAGTACGTCTTCAACTTCTTTGGTAATGGTAGAGAATTCACTGCGTCGTACGTAACCTGATTACAGATTACGGAACGTGCCAAGTGTTGCAGATCAAACGTAAAATTTCGGTGGAGCCGAGTGGTCAGCATGGGCTCAAAGAACATACAGCAGCTTGGGTCCTTGTAATGCTGCAATGAATTAATGAATATTAATAATAATATCTAACCACTTGGCCATAATGCCTTAACCAAATTTTTAACAAAATACCACAAGTCGGATAGGTATCAAGCTAAACTATTTTAGAATCTCATTTTCATACCTCGATGAGTCCTGTGACCGTCGGAGCGGCGTATACTGAAGGATCATGCGCATCGAATGAGAACGAATGGCCCCACTGCTCAATCCGAGCATGAAGAGATCTGCCATAGCGTCTAGAATTTTGTAATAAAACAGGAAAATAAATACCAGGACAGAAATTTTGAGATTAATAAAACCGGTCAATAATATGTTCACTAATGCCGACTCGATGAGTTTTTACAAATGCATAATGCAGTCCAAATTAATTGGTAATTGGTATAATTAAACTTACCGAAAACTAACTGAGAACAGGTACTCTTCCTGGGCAGAGTCTCTCAGAAGGAAAGTACCTTCTGGTTTTCCCTCTAATAATTTTTCAGCCTCATAACGATCAATTTTACCCCAGTAAAAGGAACAACTCGTAATCTCTTTCAAGTCAGGAACCAAACAATGAATGTAATCCATCTGAAAAATAAAAAATAGAAAAATATTAATTGATTTTTACGCCACATGTCCATTGAACAGCAAACTAAGATAACTTGAATCTGTTTCTTCAAACGTATCTTGAGCCAATTTCTGGATTGAATCTGACCTGAGTATGAACTTGTTGATATGAAGTTTCGCCCTTCATCGTAAGAGCCCCAAACATTTCCGGAAGTTCCACACCCTCTGCCATTTCCTTGGCTCTCTGTCTTCGCATCTTCTCATCTTCATCTTCAATAGGATAGTCTTCCGGATTAAAGGCTCGTAACCCTGGTGGCGTAAACGTAGCAACGGTTGGAGCTTCTGAAATTGCACAACAAAGTATTATATTACATCTACTGGATATTGCGATTTTGTTGTTGAAAGCATTCTACAGACACCATACACAAGTGGATTTGATAAAAGCTAAGGAAAATAGAAACACACGTGTCAGAGCTCCCTCCAAGTCTGATTTGCTTTCACTTTACTTTCACTGCATTAGAAAATCCATTAAATTCGGGTAATATTTAAAGTTAGGTTAGGTAAGTCTTAGAGTCAGCGTATCAAGTATTAACCATACAAAGTGACAGTCGTCTGGCTATTTAACCTCCGGATTTATTCACTCCCGGCTGATAGCCAGTTTCGATTTTCCAGCGCGATTTTAAGAAAGAATGATGCATGTAGCTAGTTAAAGGGAACTTTATACACTAGTGGAGTACAAACTTACTGCGTGCTGGACCCTGAGCATTCTGTTGAGATTGTTCACCAGTCTCAGAGTTGGCTCGACGGTAGCTCGTACAAGCACAAGTGGATGAGGTGCTCTTTCCAGTCGCATCCAAATCCGACTCCTTCTTCTTGGAACAACTAGAAAATCTGTGCCAAGTTTTTGATCTCTTCGTTGGAACTTTGACCTGATTCGCCGCATTGGATGTGGATGGGGAAGGACCCTTCGAGCCTTTATTTGGTTTTTTCTTTTTGCCTGATTTGTCCATGGTCGATTTGGACCAAGGCATTTGGACACAAGCCACTTCTCCGCTTCCACTACTCAGGCTAGTGTTACTGTGATACTGACTGATACTGCTACTTCCATCGCCATATACACCTGCATGGGTTCCAGGTCGAGGTCCAGTGACGGTGACGCAAATGCTAAAGGGGGGAAATGAAGCACTGTTAGTACGTTCAAATTGTAAAACCCTTGTGCTCAAACGAGATAAGTTTGCATAAGGTACTTCAGAGACTTATTGTGCGAGTAAGTCATTTTAAGTACCATTAGCCGCACAAGATGTTACTTTATTGCTTAAGTACGATATGACTATTTCGTTAACTTTGAGTACCAAATAGCATTGATGATTCTGGTGTGTCAGGCTGGAGTCTACTTAACATTTTAAGTTTGATTCTTACCGTGCACAGCTACTGTTCGGACTATTTTCTTCAATGGTCGACAAAGCGTTTTCTCCTGGAGCAAGTGAAGGTTTTGTTTCCTGTTGCACACGCTTTTCCTCGTCCTCTTCCCCAAGATAACCCATTTTCTTCTCGCATTCACTCATTTTATACGAAATTTTCGATAGTCGAGGGCCCATTCACTTCAAAACCAACCTCATCAACGAGGTTGCAGTTTTCTCGATTCAAAAAATACTGTAGCAATCACTGCATGCCAAGCGAACCACGCGAACGACGACCCTTTGACGTCAGCGACGGTAGGTAACAGTTTCCGGCTTAGGGGCTTTAGTCTGTCTTCAATCCGTCTGCATTCTTATCACCATCATCTGTAAAGAGAAAGAAGCAACTATTATAGTTACTTGATACTACTATGTATTACTGATTGTTCTGGGAATAATCACTGAGCAGCTGGTACTGCCGAGAACGATCTACTTACAAACCCAGAACCGTGTTTTGCAGTTGCCTGTGATTACAGGGCAAACAATTGATACATTATTATCTGCATCGAACTTAGAAACGTAGATGCATGTTCAGTTGGGTGTCGGATAGGATATATTTGCATGGTGTTAATGTAAATGTGTAGCTACGCTGTGAGAAGAACAGACACTGGGCATTATACATATGTAGACATCTTATAGGATTGGGAATCGAAATTCATTACATGCAAAAACTACAGTACGCGCCGCGCTGCACTTTTGGGAGATCGTTTATGAAGAATAATTAAACTTTCAACCCAAGAATTGACTGAGAAAATCATCAACAAAATGCTTCATTACCATTACAAATTAAAACAACACCTCGGGTCACTTTGTATATTATGAACATAATATGGGCTGGCATAACCAGCAATATTTATTAATATTATTATTTATTAACACTCAGGCTTTAAGGAAGCCCATAGCTCATGGTTTAACACGTAAAATGTAATTGCAAATCGCAAAAGGTTTCCTAAATTCTTCCCATTTTCGCTCTGAAAATTACTAGAAAAATTTACTGGATACGATACTATGTGCTATTGACTACCCTGCCATGCTATGATCAGTGATCGAATCCGCCAATTCCATAAAAACCCTTTTAAGCCCTTTTAAGACTTGATGTGTCTATGTTCCAAGTCCAACCACATCGCATCGTGATCGGCCAAAAAGCTCAGCTAGTACCTCAAACAGACCCAGATTAAGAAAGTTGTTCTTGTACTTACTGCGTACAATCAATCTACAACGCAGTTTTGAGGCACTGGACACTGGGCTGGGATGGGAATGAGGTTTTGGCTTCACGCTTACAACTTATTGCCAATTAAAATTGCACAATATTCCATAAGTACCACTCTATGGTTAGTACTGAATAATTATTTAGTAATAGTTTAGTTCAACATGAGTCTTATGTCTTACATGATGTTCCAAATATCCGAAAATTTCTTCTCCAGCCTCGATTTGTCTGTCCAAACTGAAATTAGCTTATCTGTATCTGGCACAGGTTAGCAGAGTCGTATATACTTTTGTTCGTAGAGGTTGGTAATTAAGCTAAAAGTGGTGTTTCAGTGTTCCAACCCAACTGAGACTCGTGAAATGAATGGAAAATGAATGATGGATGAGGCATGCAATAATAATGGAACAATACAATCCAGTGCAGCAGTATAGTAGTGGTAGTGCATTGAAATTGAAATTGAAGGGAAAAAGAATGGAAATGAAAGTTTGTTCCTCAAGTACGATATGCCTCAGGAGTCGGTCTCACAGGGCCATCAAGGCTTAGCGAGCATTATAACTTGGGGAATGTAGGGAGGACAGTGTTGGGGTATTTGGCTAGTAGTAATGTTTTGGTGTGCATATTCCCTGGCAAAGACATGGGCTCATTCTGCACTGCAGTCCGGCCACACTATGAGTAAATCTATTAATGGAAGGTAAGGCTGATTTGACGTCACTTCCTTTCCACCATGCAATACCACACACCACCACCTTATGTTGGGCCTAAGCTTACCCCAACCAGCACTACTGTCGTAGTGCTTCTCAGAAATCTAAAATCTATAATTAATTCATGGTCAGGATAAAGGTTTACAAATTCGTTAAATTCTACATAGCAAAAAAATTTAATTAAATGTACTCGACCAAACAGCTGTAATATATTCACTGGACAGTCAGCCTTAGCATATTGCATAACAATGAACAAGTTAGCAGAATAACAGGTATACGATACTATGTATGTGAATTTCCAGCTTGGAGATGCGATGCAATTTCTACTCATTCTCACGCAGAATACGGTTTGTGTGGGATATTGTAATTGTAATGTAACTAGGTACATACAGAAATCACAAATAGATAGCGATGTAGCAAAGGCTATGTTGCTGATTACTAGGTAATATATAAAACGAGCAGTGCATGGTGATTGAATTAAACAGCAGTTGTTTTTAAACAGATTTGAAATTAATATGAATATATTTTTGCGAAATTAGTTATAAATCTGACAAAATATTTAGAACGCTAATGGATGAGGTACGGTTTAATTCGGAACCAATATCTTGGAAGTTTGAATAACATGTAAGATAAGCACACATACACGTGCGTCAATATGCCGTTTGTTTGTGTAGTGGTTGGTTAGTATTATTGGTTTCCGTTCAAGATTGTTTAACACATTATGTATGTCATTTTTCTTTAAAGGAGTTGGTTAGTGCACACGACACCCGGCTAACAAGACGTGACACAAACAACTTATCAGCCGTTCAAATCCTGAGGCTAATATATACATATTTCCTCTTTCCTTCGACAATCCATGCAATATTCAACTAGCTTTGTTTTAATCCGTTAATTCCCGAATCCAGAATTCGTATTCATACAACTCTGAGATTTAAATAGGTAACTAAACTGTAAATAACGAGTTTAATCAATCTATATCTATAGTCTATTTTTCATTACGTCGTTCTATTTGTGCATATTTCAGTTTACTTATCTGCACTTTTTTGCTTCATTTCCTCATTGATTAATCTGAAGTTGTGTTAGCGAAGCAAGTGAGATAAGTTTGGAACACAACTCTATTTTATTGTACACATTTTTATTTGAACGAACATTCTTCAGCTTCAGCATGCAAAAGTACAAGCCGTAACCTGTTCGTACAGCTAAGTCATATGTCATAGAGCAGTGCTTGATACTGATTCGTGGGCACGCTAGTAGAATTTATCGATGTGGAATTGCAATTTCCAGAGCAAATCGACCAAAACGGAATTTTTTTTCTTCTCAAATATTGACTCACTTTATTCCTCCTACTTACGTTTATTTTGTTTACAATTGTTTCGACTTGAATAAACACATTAGGCCATGTTATTGAAAGAATGCACTAATTAGTTAGAGGCCTTGCTTTATATGTATCATTATTATCTAATGTATAAATGTATGTGCTATATACCATACACCATACCACATACCACCACGCACGACTACTACTACATAATACATAGAATTCGAATGTTGTTCCATTTCAATTCCAAATTGTAAGTCCAATTGTATGAATGAATGTTCGAATGAATGAACCGGGATCGGGGGAGAAATCCGAAGCCCTCACTTCGCCTCCTAATCTTAGCTGTACCTCCCAACCAACAAAAAACCGAACCAGGCCAAGTCAATCAAAAAAATAAAGCAATTATGTGTTGTGTGTTCTAGGAGTTCACATTTAAGTTACTTACCGTAATTACAAACTTCTCAGATAAACACGGAAGCCTTTCGTTATTTAAACTTATTTACACAACACGCTCTACTGTATGTACTGCTAAACACTATTAATTTACAAAAATCCACGAAGAAACGGGTTCATGTGGATTAAAACAGTCTTGATGCATAGACATTAAATTTTAAGCTGAGACGAAATGAATGAAATATTTGTCATTCATTGATTTCTTGCCAAATATTTATAGTATACGTGGATGGTACAAGTAAATAGTAAACAAGTTATTTTTCACACTGACGTCCACGTTTCGGAAATAGACTGTTGTGTTGTGTTTAAAACATACAAGCAGCTTATAAACATGTAGGTATAGGCAGGCAGGTATGCATGAAATATTATTTCGCCTTTATATATCTGAAACCTTCAAATTATTGCTCATGGTAACATAATCACAGGTATTTATCCTAATCTAATGCAAACATTGGAACCTGGAATAGAAAACAGAAAAATACAAAAATTCTTTCCGAGTGACTGAAGCAAGTATGCCTTACGATCAATGAACATTCTAACTCATAAAAAATTCATCAATGAAATATCCACGTAAACCAAGCACAGGCAACTGACTTTGCCCGTGCGCAGAGCAGTTTACAAAAGCTAGTCAGCCATTATTGGTAGGTGCAATACTTAAAACATTGATGAAGTCTCGACTCCGATTTCCGTTCTTGACATAATATCAGCATTCCAAATACATTTGGACATTCTGTAAAGGTTTGACAAGGTTTTTCTATGGCACGATGCATGATATTGTATTTCCAGATGCCAAGCATGCGTGTCGTGGGCATTATATTGCTCGTTTTTGTCATTTTATTGGGATACCTGCTAATCAAGTATGAAAGGAGTGAATATGAGAAGATTTCTCAAGGGAAAGCACTTTACGAAGAAGTTCGAGCAAGTGCCCCAAAATGCTGGATTCCGGAGAGAAGAGTTCTTTTCTCAGTGGGTTGTCCAGTTGGGTCAGATGAAATCCGGACGGAATTATCCATCGTTCTAAGCTCCTGCATATGTGAGGCCAAAGGGTTGCCCCATGTCGTTTGTGAAAAATCCAAGCTTAGCGCCTGTCATATGAATCGAAATTGCTTGTACGAATGCGGAATGAAGTATGGAATCTATGTTTCCCAGCCCAGAATGGGATTCAACGTTTTCGAAAGGATGTTTGAAACGGTGCCGCTCATGTGCAAATATATTCTCAACACACAGCACAGGAGGTAAGACGTCAATTGCTGCAACATGTACCCGAAGATATGCTGAGAAGGCTGTGAATTAATATGCTGTTTTGATATTTGGCTAAAAATTCCAGCATGGAGTTGTTTGACTGGGACTTATTTCAAGAAATCATATTTTCAACTAAGAAGGGTTTAATGGAGGAATATACACAGATTTTGGCCCGTCCTGGAGATTATACTCTTCCGCATTTGATGAATCTCCAGCTCTTGCTCCTGGAACAGATTTCCAACTTCAACAGCTTCTATCATTATCAGTAAGCATTTAATTACATATAAACAGCGTGTACCGAATTACATTTGGAATTCAGGAAAATGTTCCTGATTCGTTCAAAAAATTAATTGTTTACATTTGTGTATCTTACTACAGCAGCTTTCGAGACTACGTGCGTGACTGGTCAGCAACTCCAGCATTTTGGTATACAATCCTGATAGGCATCATTGTATTCTTCGTTCTGGCCTGGATTTTTGGAAACTATTGGTGCAAGTGAATTTGCATCGCTATCGCTAGGTTGGCTGATACCTTCATTACCTCCGTATGCACGTTGGTAATCAATACTTTACCTGTACTGCTTACTAAAGTAGTTACTCAAATATGTCTAACTTCATGTCCAAAAATGTATTTTTTAAATAAGTTTAAAAAAATTAAAAACACAATCATTCGAAATCGAAACGTTTCAAATGCTATACTAATCACACAAGATTACTCGCTTTTACATAAAAATTCCCTAGGAAATAGTTCCCTCGAATAATTTTTTCCATTAAAATATTTTCGTCAACCGCATCTAACTTTACTATTACAATAGATTGCCTATGATGCCATTATGATAATGGAATCTGAACAAACTGTTTTACCGATTGAGGTCAAAGTTTAAAAGACGGAGCTGTTTGTGAGTGGAATTTATCCACTCCCAGATTACTGGATCCAAATTGATTAAATAAGTACCTAAGTACTTTAAATTCCTTGAATCCTTGGTTCATTTTGTAGAAAGTACTCCAGCGTAGCATAACAGTTTACCAATCATTGTTCCTGATGTTCCTGTCGATTCAAACGCTGCAAGATTCGTACTACAAACTACAAATGTAGCGTAAAAGCATTTTTCATGGCAGAGCACCGTTGCAAATTGCAAGTGGCACCATTGTAAGTTGCAACCAACACCTTTCTTTATTATTGAACTAATGAATACGATACAGTACTCTGGATAAAATAAATCTGACTAACACACAAGCGACGTGATTCCACACTAATTTGTATCCAGCATGCTCGCAGAACATGAACTCGACTCAAGAACTTTGGAACGTCTCGTATATCGTATAACTTTAATAACAAGTCTACATTTTCTGATTGACACTTAGCATTGACTTAGGAGTAATTTTAGTTCATGTTCCAATTAGGCTGTTACAATACCATTACCATTTGATATTTAACTGGTATGTGATTTGGCTCTAAACTGTGAATTGTGAAAATTACTTCCGTGTATAAAAGGTGCACCGTAAAACACGTCCATACTTCTTCCAACTTGATTTATTTTATAAATTAGTACTGAATATTATTGCTTTTTCGAAACAAAAATAAGGCATTAAAACTCGTCAATTTTTCATTTGTTGCGCTGATGTGTTTTTCTGAAAGCATGCATTATTTGGGAAGTGATGAAAAGTATCACCCAACCAATATTTCATTACATAGGCACTGCTGGGAACAACAGATCTTTAAAACTAGTTGGTATATTTAAATGAAAAAATAATTACTATTCCTCCATTCTTAAATAATTAATAGTATTAGTAGTAGATTAGTTAACCTTAGTAGTTATTGAGTGATCAACTAGTAAAGGGTATTGTACGTGTCCTTAGCAGAAGTGTATAATGGAGATTAGAAATTAGGTAAAAGGAGAGTTAGTGAACTGAATAATCCCAATGCACTGGCATTTATCCTTAGCTTACAATTAGAACTCTGTGGTGACCGGGATCGAATG
>JAQFXY010001464.1:0-10470 GCA_034693865.1 Ceratophysella sigillata | reverse complement strand
GTCAACCCGGACACAAAACGGAAAACTTACTTGTCCTGTAACTCTGAACTTTACCAAAGTGCACAAAAGTTGGTACAAACAAAAATATCTACCTTGCACTTTCATGGTGTGCGTGCTAGCAGTCAAAACCCGTCTTAAAATCAAAACAAAGCAAGGCAGTGGCCATTTTTACCAAATGACTTTCCGTTAAACCCAAGCATTGGACCAAACTGCCAAAACCTAAAAACTGAAAAGCTTGAACTTGAAACTAGGCCTGACTTTGAGTAGCACTTATACATGAATAAAATATACAAATCCGCTCACTCTTAATATTTAATCATTTAGCAAATGCTGAAGAATTTAGCCAAACACATAGAGAGTGGCTCTAACTTGTAAATTATTAAAAACTTCAGCTTGAGTATTCCTGAACTAAATCTTAGGCTCAATCTGTAGTTAAAACAATGCATACAAGACTGCTCAATTCCTATGGCTATGTTTAAGCTTTTTTAGGTCAGTTTCCTCAATCCGCGTAATAAATTCAAGTAAAACCCAAACACTTCCAAAAGTGATATTTTTCCCATAATGAATTATTGAATATAATTTTTCGACGTGTACTGTCTTTATCAATTTACAATATATGGCTGTCTACATATGTAAACCTTAAAGCAGAAGCTATGCTATGAAACTGCTTTCGAAGTTTAAAGTATTTCAAAACTAATCCAGATTGAGATTAGTATAGTATAGTATTCAACACATAGCTCAAACAAATGTAAAATTTGCATCTTGAGTTGTGCGATTAAAAATGGCTGTGAAACGAATCACTGGCTTGTCATCAGGATTCCAAAGGTTGGGCGTGAAGTATATTCCTTGCTTCGAATACATGTCCCATTCAACGGTGTTTCCAACTGGGCTTTCCTGAGTAGGCCCACTTGAAATCGTTGTGCCTTCTTGAAGATCCCATTCCACCCACAGACAAATCCCATTAGCCGCAGCCTTCAATTCAAATTCACCTTCAACACGTTCAGCACCTCGACTTGAATCTGATCCCGTTTCCATTGCAAATATCTGAAATGGTTTACTGGAAGCTTCACAATCGTATTGCCACAAATATTCACAGTCAATCACCCAGGGATTATGCCGGGAATTGACTGCTCCACCCTGTCACACAAATTACAGAAGATTAAGATAAGTTTAGAATATTTATTTAAAACGAACTCAAAATTTAGCCAGTAACAATGTTGCACCGAGTTAGCATTTTTCAAAGTTCAATAAATAAATAAAAGCAAGAATTATGATACTATGCAATATATGGTTTACCTGAAACTGTTCGTAGTAGTCCGTCATATCTAATTCATCACATACAGTCCAAACTCGGCGTTTAATTCGGTCCAATTCCTCAAACATGACTCCCATGCCCATTATTCTGGCCTTGTATGGAGCAATTGCTTCCTTAGGCAATCTGAGCCTATTCGAAGCTTCTATTTGTTCATAGAAGGTGAAGAATTTAAAGTGGTGCCAAGGATATTCTCCTTCAGTAAGCGACATTCCAAGAAAGAAAGGGTCTCCAAATACAAGATCAACCTCCTAAATTAATCAGAAATAACAAAAATTAAAATTTTAGACTTATATCCTATGCTAAGTACGCGAGCTACTCCATATGTTTCTTTACTTCTGATTTCACGCAGAACTTTTACGAAGATTTTATACTTGAAAGGATAGAGTTAGGATAATTGAAACACAGAAACGTGTAGAGTATCCCTCTTCATTACTAACATAGAAAATGTTTCACCTTGCAATTACTAGGCAAGATGGATTTGTTAAAAAACAAGATTTGATCCAAAGGAATCCCATTTTCCCTCATAATGATTCTCAAAAATTCCACTACGGAAACATCTGTGACGTATACTAAGACTAATTTTGCTCCAAGTAAATTAGCCATGATTGGTAACAACGTAAAGTCGCTGAGGCAAAGACAAACAGATTTTCCAGGCACAATTTTATGCCTCAATACGGTCAAAAATTTTTCATTCCGCCTTGTGTCATTCAGCATGACCATTCTGTCTGATCCAAGACTGATGTGGGCACCACAAATACAAGCTATGTTTCGTGTTTTCGGGACATGGCCTTCATTGATGGTCAAGGGTAAACGAGTTGGTTTGAACCAAAAGTAATGTGTATCGTGATACGACTCCAAAAAGCATTGAGCTCCTTCTTTGACAGGAATTGAAGTCATTCCATAATTGACGTTTTGCTGCCAATGATATCGCCAAATCGGTCCTCCAGTTGAGCCTCGAAAGGCCCAAGCAGGAGCGCAAGAAATCACACTTTCTTCTTTAGAGTCTAACAGCAAAGCCCACCAGAAAAAAACGCCATCCATGGTTCCATCACAATTGGCGATAAATTCCACTTTGGAGGAACGAAAGCTGGGAATCAACTGCTGGCTGTGATTGGTCCAGTCAAATCTAAGGTAAATATATAAAAATAAAAATGATTTGGAAAACGGGTTTTGAGAGATGTTTTACGTTTCTAAAAACAACGCAAAAGCCCTGATTAATTTCAATGTTGTTAAGGGGGTCTAATGAATTTTTGAAGAAATAAAATTGCCGTAAAAATGGGAGGTAATTTATAATGAAAACGTTGAGTAACTATTGAGTAATGTTTATGGAAAAACACGGATTTCCTCGATGCCAAGTAGAACAAAGTTATGGTTATGATTTATTCTTATGCTTAGTCAATGAAATAATCTGCTCGCTTCGAATTTCTCAGCTAACGACCAATTTGACCTTTGGTACGGATTTGATAATGATTTTACTGGCAGTAACTGATATAAAGAAGAATTTCCTTACGTACTCAAAAATTTTCAGTGCGTTCGAAATCTTCTTGAAGTGTTTTCCTGGCTGCATCTTGCTCAGTTGAAGTTCCATATCAGCGTTCGTCATTTCCGAACAATTGCTCCATTTCTCTGGAAATTTAATTTTCCTTTGCTCATCAATCATGATGGATGGAATGCTGCTCAAGTTTCGAATGTACTCCGAATCAATAACACTCGCGTATATTGTGGCCGATTGCGGAACCACAATGCATTTGGGCTGGAAATACATTTAATATTTTGAAACATAATAATACAGTTAGATAAAATAAATGTACTTTGGTTCAATACCAGTAAGCATGACAAGTTTTTTGCCTTGGATTTTTTAAATACTTTCCAAACCAATGCACGCATGCTGTATTGAAAATTTAAAATCAACGTCAAAATCAAAATAGGCCAAACGAGCGCGACCATTTGGAACAACCAAACTTTTCTATATGATGGTGTCACGACATTTCATTGCGAAATTTATAGCGGCGACAATTCACAGCAGTAGAACTTGATTCTACTAAGTGACGTTACTGAATTTAATTGCCTTCATGTTTCTTACGCGCTATTTGTTTTCCGGCTACACGTTAACTTATTATATGGACGCTGTAATTCGTTGCGCTATAAATTGTCCCCAGCAATGAATTGGGTATCTTATGAATTGGGCTTGCTGTGAAATGTAGTCGCTATGGACTGCAGCTGTGAAGTAGGCGTAGGCGCTAGGACTTGTCCCGCTATGAACGGTCTTAGATTATATTCACATGTCCTCATTTACGCACTATTATTACTCCAACTACCAGTTTAGAATCTTGAGCAATAAAAATAAATCTGACATGCGCGTCAATCGGTATTTGGTAAAGCTAAAAATTCTTGAACCGAAATTTCTGATTTTGCAAATGCGGGCATCAGAATATTCATACATATTCAGAGACGTAGAGTTTGAGCAGAAAACTTAAGGCTATATTCTACAGGCACGCTTGCATATCCAATATCGCAGGGTTCAGCTGATACATTGCCCAATGCTACCATGGGTTAAAAATAGTTTCAAAGCATTAAAAATTAGATGAAGTGATTGGTATTACTTAGGTCATTGAGCTTGGAGTCTGTTGAAGGATAAGTAACCGCTCTTGGGCATGGGTTCAACAAATAGTCTCCTTGATGTGAGTAAGGAGGTTTGGAAGGTTATTGTATTGTTGTTTTATATTTCTGATTCCTTTAAACCAACTTTTAATCAAGAAACTATTTTTAACCCATGATAGCATTAGGCAATGCTTCAGCTGAACCCTGCGATATTGGATTTGCAAGGGGGCCGGTAGACTAGCCTTACATAAGCGAAACATGTTAGAACTTACAGCCAGTAAGAATCGATGAGCATGGTTGAAAGTCAGTATGGCCTCTTCTCCGATTAACTGGCTGTCAAATATTTCTGTAACTAAGATATTCGCTTTTGTCTGCATATCATTCTTTTTTCCGATCTGAAGACTTGTCGATCGCTTATTAATCAAATTTATACGGTCAGTAAAACCATTTCTTTCAAATGTTTTTTTAGCACAGTTCACTTTCCAAGGAAGCACCTGTAAATCCAACAAATGCTTAATTTTGGAGCCAGAACTTAGAAAAACACTAGATTTCCGGCTTGCACATTCCTTCGAATCCAGAACCGTCATAAACTTTTATTTAAATAGGTTCTAGTTTTTCCGGTTCGAAAAAAAAATGGTTGTAATTAAGTACTGACACTGACCTCACAGGCGTAGACTGTATCAGCTCCTGCTGCCACGGCCATCATAGCAAAAATTCCAGTTCCACATCCAATGTCCAGTACGATGGCTTTCCCTCCATCCTGTTTCTTGGAAGCAACTGCCCGTCTGATTGCAGCAAAGTATTTCTTGTTCTGTAACACCCATTCAATTAAAAGTGCTCAAAATATACTATTGGCTTTTTATATTATTGTTTATCCTTGAACCTAATATGTTCTGTTTGTATTTTCATATATTCAAGCAACTTTACACGCACAAATTTATGCCTAGATAACAAGAAACCTTGAACATTAGCACTAATTAAATAGTTGCATTGTTCATTACCCGATCATGGTCGTTGAGCATATCCGTAAAAGACTTTGCATTTCCATACTCTTCCGAATTCCACTCAGTTCCTTGCATTAAGTTGTGACCGAGCCCACTGGCTAGAAATCTATCAATTAGCTCTTCCATATCTAACAAGGACACCTATACACAGTTTAAATATAAAAGTTAGTTGATTAAATCTTTATCTTTGGCTAATCGTGCCATCGTACTTTAATAATGCAAATTTTGTTTACAACCCTTTTTTGCACTTGCATATATCAGTTACATTTTTTGCCAATAAAAGTTTTAATTAAGGCGCCTTAAGATTTAAAACACGCTTTGTAGGCTAAACTATATACCCAATTAAAAATGCTTTGTTGCTTTTACTTGGGCACAAGAAATCTAGTTCTACTTGTCACTTTCGTTAGTAGGAGCAGGATATATGCTAAAGCGCTTTATTATAAGATAATCTTAAAATCTCAAAATAATGAGCATAGCCAATTACTCTATCAAGAGGCATTGTTCTAACCTTGTTTAGTCCTTGGCAGATGATGGCAAACTTAAGTTGTGTTAGAATGGGTTACCTAAAACCTGAAGAGCTCTTTGTGTTATTCCAGCGGATGATGTGGAGACACAAACAGACAGAAAATGACCATTGTATTAAAAAGAAGATAGTAAAATAGGTACTTTCAGGATAATGTGCATTATGCAAAAGGGCCTTATGTTTTTTTGTCCCTCTGTGCCTGGTTTCAAGAGAGTGACGTTCAATTTGCTTATAATTAAAAAATATGCAAATACATGAAATTACCTATATACATATTTACATATTGACATATTTACTCTAATTTAGCTCACTGCATAATCACTACTATTACATATTCTTTTTTTAAATTACTTTTATCAGATTTCCGAGTTATACGAGAGAGCCCCATTGAAAACGATATGTATCAGAATTATCAAATCTCAGGCTTAGTAAGATGAATACCGGAAAATAGGTCGATGGACACTTCGCCGAGCGGACTCTTCGTCGATGGTCATTAGGTCGATTGGACACGATACCGATATAGCAGAACTCTTAGCGGACCGTATGACAAGGCGAATTCATTTTCATGCAAATAAATGGAATTTGAGATTGGGGATGGAGCATGGATGTGTATGCTACAAGTCTCTCAACGAAAGGATTCTTCACCTTAATAATGAATACCGCAATAAGGTCAGACTTGAATACATCAAAGGTATAGCCCATAATCTATGCTGTATAACAATGCAAAAGAAAATAAACTCGTCAAAACGTGTTGTTGTCAGTGTAAAAATGTGAACTATAATGTTGTTTTTCAATGGACAAAAATGGCTTAAGTCACTTATTGATTTGAATAGATACATTTTTTCAAACCTATTGTAAATTGTAACTGCCACAGCCACATTTTTACAGTCGGCATTCTGTCCGCAAATCATTTACCAACCGTCCCTTCGACATAATAATGACCAGCGACCAAGAGTACTCTCGGCGAAGTGTCCTTCGACGTAATGTCCTCGAACCTAGTAAGATTAATAAAGCCCGAACTCCTATCATTGATAAAAGGTTTAACCGAGCTTATTTTGAGAAAATATCTGGTAAAAATATTCATGTGGTCAATTGATATTGAAGTTTTTCGAGATCATGGATCCAAAACACTCCGAGTTTACCATGTTCGTCAGTTTTTCGGTTCGGCGTGCCTTAAATTTCACAGCCTGTATCCACATTTTTTTTATAAATAGTTGTGGCTGGAAATGATAGCTAGTTTCATCTGGTGATAATCAAATACAGAGACCCTCGATTTAGTTAAACTTGTTGGCTCAGTACTAGCATCTAAACTTATCCAAAAACCTTCCTCGCAGTAGCATTTGACACTTGATTTCCGTAAATCCCTTATGTTTTTTTGCTAAATACGAGGCCCTAAATTGGTCAATGTATGACGAAAAATTGAGACAATTGAGTTACGCACAAGGGAGTAAAATAGTTTTCACTTTTAAAGACAATTTGTGACCCGGTACACTTTAAATTATCAAACTTATCCACCAATTCCTATCCTAACCATCGTTCTAATGGGCTGTCATTTCCCTCCAAACCTGAAAAGGGACTTGCGGAAAAAATGATTTTATTTTGACGAAAAGTCTGAAAAAGTGACTTGAGGCTTGAGGAACAAACCTAAATCATTCTACGCATCGGCAATATCTAAACTTAAGCACCAGTGGCAAAAGTACTTCATGGTCAAAGGTCACTAAATGGGAAAATAAAGGTTTGTAAAGTGTTAAATGTAATAGTCATCAGAGAAACAAAAACTATCGTTTTTAATGGGACAACCCTCTTATTCACAAAACTATTTAAGATAAAAACCTTGAAAATCGTTGCTTTGCATAACAAAATAACTTGCTAGGCAAGTGCAAGTTTAGATTTACAGCATATAAGTACGTTGCGAACGTAAAAATAAAAGTAGTAGATTTTACCGTATGATCTGAATGCCTTAATTATTCAGAACAAGTACATTTACTTGAATTGCCTGTGTACTAACGGTAAAAGTTTGCTGACATGGAGTAATTTAGCCGTGTTATCTATTCGTGAATATGAGTAAATATGTTGTCTAGCCAAAAGAAAGTTATAAAGAAACTGCATAAACGCTCTTAGAATCTCTTTTTAAATTGTAGAGAGGTTCAACTTAAATACATACGCGATAAGTATAATTCAAAAAAGTCAAATTACCACCAAATTAAATTAAATAAATCTAGCAAAAGTATCTCAAGTAAAATATTCTACATAGTATAATTAAAGTATACCTAGCACTAAAAGCTTCATTTGATGGTATCTGAATGAGATAAAGCTACTTTGTGTGCCTACCATAGCTGCCATTGTCATAGTTTTTTTTTGCAGAAGAGGATAAACTAGTTTGCATGTATTTCTGCGTACTTGGAATTGAGCTGATATCTGATATCACGCGACTGAAGATGAGTCACGTCACGAGTACCTACTTAACAAAAAAAACATTTTGACTTGAAGCGAATCATTGTCATACACATAACAACACATAACTAATGCTAATAATACTACAGGTTAATTCTTTATGTTTGTAAAGTTCAAGAATTTTGAGCTCATCTCTCAGTATATTATTTAGACGTACAAGTACATAGTACTACGATTCGTAGTCGTATCGCAGGTCAATTAAAAGTGAGTATTGCAAAAAAACATTTTTTTTGTCTAGCCAAAATTGACAGGCCTTCAAAAGTTAAATTTTGCTTCTTCCGATTACGTGTATTTTGCGTTGCATATCCCATGCCTCGGTTTTTTGGAAAGCTAAATTATAATTGCAGGAAAAGTCTGGTCGCCACTCATAGTCAGCCACATGTTATAATATACAGTATAATCTTGTAAGAAACTTGACCGACACAAAAGGGTCAACTTATCAATAAGCATTTCAGTTTATTGTGTAACACAAATCAAGAAGTTTGAACTACGAAGGATTATTTTCCAAATTCTCAAGCACAATTCCGTGTACAACTTAGGAAATCGGACATCGCACCCAGGACATGGGCTGATCCCCCCGGTTAATTCTTAAAAATTGTAAACGTGGATTGCCTGCGTCAGAACCTTATATCCATACTTTATTTAATTTACTAGAGTACTTTATTAACTTACAAACAGAATGTTAATGTGTTACATGAAATAGTAAAAACAACTGTAGTTGGAGAAGATACACATCGAATCTTAAAATCAGCAGCATGGCGGTGGACTCCTGGTCTGATAGCAAATTACTTGATGCGTTCGTAATATGTAATATATAAGCCTACAACCCAAGATTTCCAACTTTTATGTATGCTTGGATGCGGACATTAACGAAGTCGGTTGTACGGATTTCAAATCAATAAATTCAATGATGCTGTCACACAAAATAATTAGGTTTTCATTCATGACTCATAGCCACACGAACCGAAATTAAAAGTTCATAAAAATCTGTATTCAATATTTGGTAGTGCTACAAAGATATTTAAGACAAACTACTTTAACCTTGGGCCCGGCTGTATGTACAACGACGCTATATTTTAATTTTTGTTTTCCCCAAAGCCAATAAGATATTATTAGCGTTGATGTTCAAGCAAATGCGCTTACTAAATTACTAAGTACGTCACAGTCAGCATCAGCATCGCACCACTCTTCTGCAATTTTTGATAATCCTAAGTGGGACCAGGGCCCGTACAAGGTCTGGTCCGGCCCTGGCTTGAAATAAAAATTGTCCGGCCTTACTGTTGCAACTTTAAATTAAAGGGATACGTTTTATTTCAAGCTTACTGCATCAATACTGGCAATGCATGAATATTTGTTCAGCACAGCATAGTAAGTATTTACTGCCGGATCACTTGGTATTTTACATATCGCTAACTATCATGCGGTGATACACTCAATCGAAGGAATTTTTATTTTATACTATGAAAATACAATTTTAAAATCGCATGCAACCTATATCTGCGAAGCACCAAAAAGTGAAAAATACGCAATAAGCAATAATACACTTTCAATCTTGGAATCTTGGATTTTTTTCCATTCACATTCTGTACAATACTTGATCACTCACACTTTCTCTAGATCTCGCTAACGCGAACAATTTGCCAAATGCAAAAAAATAAAGTTAAAACCGTTCAAAAAGATGCGGTGCAACTTTGACCGGAATAAACTAGGAGTTTGTTTTTTTCGCTTTTCACAGTCGCCTTCACTTGGAACGTTTTGCGGTTAGATTTTGTTCAGAGTCAGAATGAAATCGTATTTAATTTGGTGCAATTGAAAAATTTTGAGCATAATTTGTACCAGGGTTGGCACAAAAAAATCATTGATTTAAATTTAAAAAATCGGATTTTCTTGATTTTTTTGCGGGTTTCACTTTTAATGGGCACTACATAGTCCAAAAAAGATTTCTGGGGAAAAAATCAAAAAAATCAAAAAAATCATGGCAAAAAAATCATGATTTTTTTGAATTTTAAAGAAAAAGTTTCAAAAAACAAGTCAATGTTTTTCAACAGTATTGTATGTTGTTTGTCATACGCAATATCAATATGCAAAACAGTGCATACAAGTTTAATTTGAAGCATTTTAAGGTGAAACTTCAAAAAAATCAAAAAAATCAAAAAAAATCGATTTAAAAAAAAATCCGATTTTTTCCAACTCTGATTTGTACGCTGGTTCATTAAATAATTATATTCTAAATTTTGAATACGTTTGCTGCTGCACGCTGAACCTTGGCTAAAATTAATTTTCGTTTTCTTGGCCTTGTTTCGACCGCTTAGCATGTCCACTGGTTTGGTAATTCGTAAAAAAATTTTTTTATTAGATACGTTCTGCCCATGTTGGCTAGATATTTTCAACAAGAAACGCGAAATCGGAAATAAATTTAATTTAATATTAGTACGAAGTGCGACTATAAGACTGTGATATCGATGCCAACTGCAACCGCGTATTGTGATACAGACTACGAATAATAGTGAACAGAAAAACTGAGACAAAAGCAGCAGAGAAAATATATTTGATTTAAGATCGATTTGCGATTT
>JAQFXY010001463.1:0-10471 GCA_034693865.1 Ceratophysella sigillata | reverse complement strand
ACGTCAGAGTGGGTTGCGCTTATGCTTTCATGTTACGAGCCTGAAATGATCCTTGTAGTTAGAACTGCCGTGCGAGTTGCTCCATCTCTATTGTATGATCCATGATGTGTATTCAGATTCAACATCCATGGCTGAACTTAGCACTACATCATCAAACATCGAACTGTTTAGGCTGTCTTGCGTATCCGTTATCTGTCCATGCTGAACCTACAAAGATAATACATTTCCAGCCGCAACCTATTTAATTATTTAAGACGAAGGGGTTCTTTACATTAACATTTCCCGTTTAGCTAAAGCGAAATCACAGATGAATTTTTTGTGCTCATATATCGTCAGCACGGTATAGTTTGATGTACTCCTTCCCTGTCTGGATTTCCTCCGTTTCTATGAATTTCTATTCTAGGAAGTCGAAGCTTATTTTTTACCCTCCTTCTTGGTTAAGCTTCTGCTGATCTGTACGACGGTTATTGGTTAAGATTTAAGGATTCAAGATTTGGTTTTGGGATTCTATTTGCTCTCCTCGTTGCCGTTTGTGTGTGCATTACATTTTGATTCATTGCATAATATAGAAGTTCACCGATCTCTTCTGGTGTGCTAAGCTTAGCTGGCTGCTGGCTCGGCGAATAAGAGAAAAACTGAAGCCGTAGAGCTGCCACGATGTATTACATAGAGTTCATCATAATGTAAAATACGCCCGCCCGGCAACAGCAAAAGGCAAAAAAAATCCAAATCCTACTCATTGTATTCTGCATTGCTCGGATTTCAGATTTGTGATTTTGGGGTTTCTTCGTTTGGTCCGGTTACAGGTAAGTTGTAAATTGTCATTTTCATGTGTTGCCTTTACTTGATTCTTGCAAGGTGTTGCATTATTTAGTAATGCAGATTACAGGCGACCTTAGCTGTTAACTGTTGTGATTTCGCTCGTCTTGACGCTGCAGTTACGATAAGACATAAACTTGTATGAGAATGATGCGCTTTGTAATTTGTACTTAATGTAAATACCGCTGCACAGCGAATTTCACATTATTTGTAAATCGGATGGGTATTACGGCATAGGGAATAAGTGAATATGGAAGAATGCCGAAATGGACGCACGTGTCATTGCTGTTTAATTATTAGAACCTAACCCAAGTCACAAGCTCAAGTTTAAAGAGTTAATATATTGTATAAAGCACTGTGCGTGCGCATTGTAGCCGATAAACTGTGACATTAACGCGAATTTACTATTCTTTCAGTTTGATGATAAATGATAACAATAAAATGATTAGTATTAACGATCAACGATTAGGTACCAAGCATGGAAAGCGGTTGAGGTTGGAGTTAAGCAAGCGGTACGCTCGACTTAGCGTTTCGTCAAAACTAACGTAGCCTAACTAGAACCACTAGACTTTGACAAAGTTCTGTCCTTACCGTTTGCTTCACTGGTACCGGGAAAGCTGAAAGCTCCTTACGAATTATTGTCTGATATTTTGCCTTGATACTTTAAATACTTAGGAAGCAGAAACTCTTGCATCTTGGGAGCAGTAACGGATTGAACTTCTGTTTGTGAAACACTTCTTCAATCGGAACCTGTGCCTGGAAAACGTATTTATGACATTGGGTACGGGGACGATGGCGGACAAATTGTTGACACTCGCAATTGTGGTGACGCTCTGTACGGCCTTCGCACTGCCGAAAACAGAAAATAAGCGGGTCGTTGACAAAGTAAGAATTTTGCTTAGCTTTTGATGAAAAATTTGTTGTACTTAATTATTACATATTTTATACACTACATAATCAACGCAAATTCTGTTAGTATATAGTACTGACGGAAATATTTACATGGATTTACGGGATGGCAATTGGTGATTTGACTTTATGTTTGACAAATTCTAGCCACTGAGTAATCAAGAGCATTTTGTTGAAGGGGAGCACAATGCGGCTTACGATCATGAAGCATTTCTTGGTGAGGAGGCCCAAGTTTTTGACGACCTGACTCCGGAAGAATCACGCCGACGACTCGGGTGAGGCTGATTGCATATAAAATTATTTAATTATTATTATGTGTTCAAAAATAATGTGCTGGGTGTAATTCGTGTGTTAGACACCGGTTTATTTAGGTAATTATAATCTATTTGACAGCAATAGTATTTATTTCACGCAAACTAAACGTAGGCATAACCTTTGTAAATGCTTGATGAGAATTGAGAATGGCGTATAGCGTAACGTAAATTGGGAACAATATAATGCTTAATTTGAATTGAAGCTTCAATGTACTACACTACATCTCTTGTGAGATCTACTGAGGCATAATTTTGTAGATCCAAGTATTGTATGTAGTTCGTTGGTGATCAACTTTCGCTAATGTCTGTAATTAGTAAGTTCACAGTTCACTTTTATCAATATTAATAATTGTTGAGTCTTTCTACATATGTAATTTACATCCTCATATCCACACATCCACATATTCGTCGTATTTGTATGATTATATAGAGCATTTAAAATTCATTTTTTGTAAAAGTTAAAATGTTAAAGTTAAAATGGGAAAAAGTAAAAAAAGGAAAAAAAAAAGGATCGTATACGCACTACAGTTGAAAAAGCTAACAAAAATATGGCTCGTTAAGTTACACATATATCAGTACCAGATGATCTTAAACAATAACAAGTGATTTGGAACCAATATGTCAGATCGATTGCCGATTATGAATTATTTGTTTCCAAAAAATATCTGTAACTGTAATTGTGTAAGAAGGTTTTTGATATCCGGATTCTGTCCGCTTTGATTTTGTGCTAGACGATAAGTTACGGTTTCGGAAGAAAAGAACGTACAGGCCAATCCTTTTTGCTCCGAATAACTTAAATATGTTCGTCTCTTAACACTAAAAGAATACATTTAAACGCCTGATTGATCTACGATACTTCTACTCACCGGATACTTAATCTCCAGTTCTTTCTTATCTGGCGACTGGAGAGTATAAAATAGAATTCATTGAACCCGATACCGAATGTATGCAAGGAGACTTTGTACTACTTATTGAAACGAGAGGAAATGGGATTCGGATCCGGGTTTCTTTAGAATGGAACCGATCTCCAAATCCCTTCCAATTCTCCGAATTCTCAGAATCCTGTGTCCGAGCTTTTCTTTTTTGTTGAGCACTGATAATGCTCTGAGAGGAACATTTGCTTGACTTACAACTGTGTAACTCTTATTGAACTGCTGCTGACTCAAGCCGAGTTCGTATTCAAGCTTTTCTTTTGTTTTCTTCCGCCTGAGCTGACGTTCTGAATACAGAATCATCAATTTATATTTATTTATTTTCAAAGAAAAGCTGCTTGTTATTCTGAGGTCGAGGACACATTGACCTCAGGATCGAGTTTTCTCAGCATTGTAATTCCAAACACTTCTTCTTGCTTTAGAATATTTGCAATTCTATTTCCTTTCATGTTTTCCTTCTGCCTTCCTGTGCATGTTTTCATCGATTCGCTTTAATTATTTCCGCTTTATTCCACTTCATGTTTTACATATTGCATTATTGTGAAATACCATAGTTGGGTAAAACATTTACAATCACCGGACCGAATACACAGAAGACACTCCTTTTCAAAGTTCTTCAAAATGTATCACTGTTCGTATAGGTACCTATGTAGCTAGTTATGAGCAGTTATTTGTTTTGGAGGTTCTACAGCTGGATCAGGTAATAACATGTTTAAGAACTCAAGCTAAATGCACAAACGTCAACTTTTCATGGAAATCATTTTGCCCTCGAGTTTTTGTTCAGTATTTTTTTGCTAGTTCTCTCGCCCTAGAATTGGTTTGAAAATATTCAATGCTATTCTCTTCTGTAAATTATCTTCTAGTCATTATCTTTGAAATGTGAAATGCCTTAATGTATAAATCCTGACTGTATGAATCTTTTTTCTTTGACCAGGTTAATCTTTGACAAAATCGACAAGAACACCGATGGAATAGTAGACGGGTCCGAGCTGACGAAGTGGATTCAATGGACCCAACGCCGCTACGTCCTTGCCGATGGAGAGAAGCAATGGAGAATTCACAATAGTCAGAATAAAGAGAAACTGCCATGGGCGGACTACAAGAAAACCACGTACGGGTTTCTCGAGGACGAGCACAGGGATTCGCAGGACTACAAGACTTATTCCCGAATGATGGAACGGGATCGGAGACGTTGGTTAGCAGCGGATGTGGACGGAGATGATGCTTTGACAAAGGATGAGTTCCAGAACTTCCTGCATCCCGAAGACGCTCCGCATATGCATGACATGGTAGTCATAGAGACGATGGAGGACATTGACAAGGATGGGGATGGGAAGTTGTCTCTCGAAGAGTACATTAGTAAGTTCCAAACTCCTTAGAACTGTGTCAATGTCAGATGTCATTCAAGGGTGACAGAGACTAGTTTTTTGAATTTGGCAATTTTATTGAAGTTACCAAATGAGAATTTTGTTTCGAACCAGTGAAGAGAGAAACTCTTTGAACATCATGTAACTAGCGTGCATGTGTGATGCAGAGTACGTAATACTAACATGCTTTCTGTATTAAGTTTACTCCGGTATTATACTTTCCCGGAGCATCTAAAAGAAATCCGAGACACGCCTCAATGAATTTTCTTTGTGAACTGAGCCAACCTTTTGTACGACGTACTCAGAATTCAACGGATTTTCTCTTTTTGAAATCCAAGGTGACTTGTATCGCGGAGAGCCAGGAGATGAGGAGCCGTCCTGGGTTCAGTCAGAGCGTGAAACATTTGATTCTTTCCGAGACAAAGATAAAGACGGATTCCTGGGACATGATGAGGTTCGTTTGAAAGCTTAATCACCTCCATTAGGTTTAATAGAAATGGGAATGAAGTTGTGTAAGCGGGATCGTATCGTGTTCGGCCTGTGTCTCACTTGTACCGTGTGTCAAGTCTCAAGTCATGCATAGACCTCATGGCGTTTTGTGCACGTTCCTAATTGAAGTAACGCATAGAACCTATCAGCTATGCATCCACAATGGTGTCATTTGTGAATGGGAAATAAACTCTGAACTTGACATCATGAATGGAGTATCTGGTTCTTGTGGATGAAATGCTTAAGAATAGGGCTTCCGAGATTCCACTGCGGGAGAAAGTCGGATAAATCCATTCATTTCGGTGTACCATGCTGTCATTTACTATGTCAGTTCATTGGGTTTCCTATTCTTATTCATACTGCTACGTATCCTAGGACTACTCTCGCTCATCCCGCCTCCAAAACCGCTTTGCGATCTTTGATGCGTGCTTAAGGCTTCAGCTGTAGCCCAACAGCTTCCAGTGAGGAATAGACTAGAATATGCGGTAT
The DNA here is from genome assembly GCA_034693865.1 of Ceratophysella sigillata. Lineage (NCBI taxonomy): Eukaryota > Metazoa > Arthropoda > Collembola > Poduromorpha > Hypogastruridae > Ceratophysella > Ceratophysella sigillata. Next base: position 5,152 of record JAQFXY010001463.1, on the reverse strand, counting down.
CACTAGTGTTTCAGGGCATGCATCAGTTCTTTTCTACAAAATTGCTTTGGAATAATACGCTAAGCCTTACTGGTACCGTCTTTTAAATAGTTGGTAAATGTCATCTCCTTGAACCGAAGCTGGCATAGTAGTAAATATCATCAACATAATCGGTGGTTGAAGTTATAGCAATGCAGAATGCAAACGTTCAAAAATGTATTTTTAATAATTTTATTTGGCTTACCTATGTAATAATAGTCATACCGATAAAAAATCTGATTTGCCCGGTAAATAGCATGTTTATACCCAATACACAGCTTTATACCAGAAAATATACATTTACAAAAACATGTAACATTTGAGATTTTTGTGCCAGTGTTGTGCTTCTCAATATTTATTGAAGCAATACATATGCCAGCATGTTTTAGGTAGGTATTGGAATAAGATTTATCTATTTCAAGTATGCTTGGACCGGAAGCCAAAAAGATAAATAATAATTCCAATAGTACGAAAGCGAAAACGTACGGCCTTCAGGATTAGCAGGGAAAGCACTTTTAACACACTGATAGTAATGAAAAGCTTCGTTTTATACCTAACATACTTTACTTTACTTTTGTAAGCTTATTGGCAATCCTACTTACCCTTAGGTAATCCTAAGTACGTATCTGGGATAAACATGTTATTGACCGGCTAAAATCTGATTTTTTACCCGCATGTTTAATTCATAGCCATTTTATTTAACTAGCCGAGTAACGAGAAACAAAATCCCTAAAAATTATCACACATATCTATACAAATCTATATCTATCTATATTATTATACAACATATATATATTTATCGGCCAGTAACGTGTGACTCAACTCTTTCCGTACCTACCTAGCGCTATAGCGAGTGCCTATGCCTAGCCAATTGCATTGCGAATTCTGACTTGCTTTCCCTTAAGACCAGAATGCATAATTTTATCCGGAGCTAGATTTTTCTTTACTACGGTATTCCATATTGGGAATTGTATTTTATGAACTGAAAAATAAAACAGCAAGATCTTGAAACGTGAAATACAAAATAATTACAACTCGAGAGCTACTTGCTACGCCGTAGTCTTATTTTCTTCTTTCTCTTCGGCGTCCAGGTTCTCCTTCAATCCCGTTCCATAATTCTCAAGAGGATTGAAGGAGAAAAATTATTATGTATATCCGGAACTCGGATCACGTTCTTCCTGCTTGTTTCATTTCATTTCGTACTATAGTGAGGATCAAGGATACAAGATACGAGAAAATAATTAATTAAAAAAGTAGATCAACTCCGGTGCCATTTCTGAGCTTTCCCTATTTTGTGCCCATGGGATGAGATAGGCCTTTCCATGTAAAAGTTACAGATAAGTATGAGGGTGTTACAGCTTGTTCCAAACCTGTAACAATTCTATGCAGAACTTTTTCTGCAGGTTTATGTTTGGAACCAAATGACTGATACGGAGTTCTCAGGTGTTTGTGCATACTGAAATGCGTATGTTTTTGTTAGATCAAGCAGTGGATAATGCCCGAAGACTTTGACCATGCTGGAGCTGAATCCAACCATTTAATTCATTCCGCTGACGCCAACGGAGATCAGAAGCTCACTAAAGAAGAAGTCCTGGAGAAATACGAACTCTTCGTCGGATCCCAGGCCACTGACTTTGGTGAGGCTCTTGTGAAACATGAAGAGTTCTAGATGAATAATTTATAACACTATGGTAAGTTGTGGACCGACATTTGTGTACTGTCGGATGCACATGGGCTATTTGCGAAGCGTCAATTGCGCACACTTAACTGTGCTCAGTTAGCTATGCATTTGCATGACGCAGGTACTATTAATTTATTTATATAACGTATGCCTACCTCACTACCCCCTGCAACTAATAGGATTCAACCAAGTTATATCCAAATGAGTTGCAGACATTAAGAATTAGAAACGGAAGATCATAGATGGTTCACTTTGTTCGGCTAGTCGTCATAGAATTCTGCCATATTCTTTTCAAAAGCGGTCAGTTCCGCCTTTCCATTAAGATTTTGAAAATATAATTGACTCGGAATTTAAACGTTCACAACGAAGAAAGAAGGCGAAATTGAGATCCAAACTAAGAATACAGCGAAAAACTTTCCGAGCTAAGCCAACATTCTGGTACCATACCAAATGAGATTCGACTGCAAACTAGGTTCAGTGCTTATTTTTATTTTGTAACAATTTTCAACCTATTCGAGTATGCCCTTTACATGGGATATGCCCACGATAAATAAGACTAGAAAAGTTGAATAGAAAATTCACCTTACATACCAAATGCGCAATTGACAGTGCCTAAATCCGATGAACCAGTAGCCCGTGAGCAACTTACAGTACACAGATGACGCTGCGCAAATGACGTGTCATCTAACAAAATATGTAGGAGTGATTTGGAGAGTCAGATCTTCCCGTGAGTTAGCCATTGATTGTAAATCACAAATAACAAATCCTGCCATAACGAAATAAAAATATAACTTTAACAACTTGTTTTATACTTTCATTTTAGAATTTAAAACTTAAAACACGTAGTGTAGTTCTAATTATACAACTTGCATTTGTACTCACCGCTCTCTAAAAATGTATTTAATATATTTACAACAATCAGGAATAGCTGAATGGCAATCATTAATAACTCTCCTTGCTACTGCAACGTAGCTCAAGTATATAATTCGACTGACCTGGGTTGTAGTATTTGACCCTGGTTGCAAGTTTTACTGAAGGTGCTTCCTTTTAGGCTGATTTTTAGATTTATACGTCTCAAATTAATTTATAAAAATACTTAGTTCAACTTTACGGACCTTTAGTAATTTTACATTAGGAACCACGTAGTTATAATTCATTTTTAACTTATACATGATCCCAGTACAAACTCTAATATAGGTTTTATTTAGAGATTTGTCACGTATTTGATTACCCTTCATTGCTAGCTTTACTATTGCAGCCAACCAGAATGAGAGCGTTAAGATACAAATGTAAACAGGCTTCCGCTAATTCTATTGTTACATTATCCAATTTACACCAAGGCAACTAGCCTTGCATTTACGCCATGTAATACCTCATGTATGCAGTGAAAATGGATACTCAACTAATAAAAAACACAAAGTTTGTGGAAATACTCGGGAATTATGCTGTTGCTTGCTCTCTACTCTAATAATTATTCCAGCCACGAGCCTTCCATTAAATACAACACTGAAGAGCCGCTATGTTTTGTTCATGGTCGTAATTGTAAATTACATAGTAAAGTTGAATGGTTTGGTCTGTTTTGTGCTTACGAAACAGAGCTTCGAATTGAATACGCTACGTAAACTGAAGATCCGAATCTGGATATGCTCAGGAAGGACTTAATAAGCGAGTCTTGTGAATAAATGGAATATATGAATGACAGCATCCGGCCTTCCTTACGTATGTGGAGAGTTTATTTACCCGGGGAAAATTGAGCAAGTGTTCTATGTGCATAATCCAGTGCTGGTCATGTATTAAACATTCATCATATATTTAGGACCCTAAGCCCACGCTTTGGTACCCAAAGGAGTTTATTACAAAAATCAGTGAAGTCAATGTCCCTCCATTTGTCTTGTTACAAAGGCGTTTCCAGAAGGAACTTTTCAGTGGGTGTTAGAACATAAATCTCTATAAGGGACGAGAACTGCTGATGCTGACGTACGTACTTTTAAGCTTGAGTTTTACATGGAAGCTGAGCACAAGATCTGGATCACCTGAAACGTAAAACTTTTACATTATTTCTATATCATATTATCCGTATGTATAAGCAGGCATGATTGGGATAGTTCCTCAATTTGAAAGTGTGTAGAAATAGTTTTTGCAAGTTTTTATGAGCAATGCTAGAGAATTATATTAGAATAACTGAGTCAGTTTTCAGGCCCGACGACGCTCATTTCATTTTCCGTTTTTCCTCCGCTTCAGCCCGGACAAGTTTATGAATACAAATGAGACGTGCAGGGTGAACGAAGAGAAATGTTGAGTCATAATGTTTTTGACTTTTACAATCTGCCGACTTTTCTTCTTTCTCTTCTATTTTGGGAAAAATTCCTTCACACGCGTGGGTGTAGCCAGTGGAGAGGAGAAAGGCCATGGTAAAAGGAGCAGCCAAGCGGATCATCCTCCTGTCCTCCGCCAAACAAAGCGTGTTTGAGTAATATGCACTTGCTACAGAGTTGGTCAGGTATAGTTAACATTACAGCGAACAGTGCTACAGCAGCAGCAAAATAACTACATGCATTCTTTCCAGGAAACGGCTTAGTTCGTACACTTTAGGTGAATACTGTTCCTTCCCAAGTTTTCTTGGTAATGTTTATGGTCGCCCACGCTATTTAGTAGCCCTGTACACAGTCTCGTCTATAGTGATGAGTTTTGGCTCCTGGCCCTTCTGCTTATATTGGGTATCAAAATGGATGCTTTATAACCACGCATTGGAACGAGCGATGCTACGTGCACTAATAGCTTGATCTGAACTATTCACTTGGATATAAATGACTAGAATGTCAGCGTAAAACGACAACGGCTAGGAACTATGCACATATTTCCAGTTGCAGTGCATACTGCTGACATCACTAGCCTATATCTACATTGATTGGTTAAATGTGAAAATGAGACCCAGGAGACAGATCAATCGTTTTGGCATTTTAGATTTCAACTAATCCGATCATTATTAGAATGCATTTGACTGGAGATAACATTTGCTCATACTCGATTTGTAGATAAAAATAGAGTTATATTTTGTATTTAGAATGGGGAAAATTATGTATAAAATTTCAACGGCAACATAAATCGTAAATACTACAATTCATATGGCACAATCTAAAACTGTTCCTCCCACAAGAGTAAATCAGGCACTAACATCACATGTGATCTACCGAGCCAGATTTTTGGTAGATTACATTACATGCTGCCGAGCAGTTAAGATTTTATTTTAAACATGCATTCACCTACCGTCCGCCAGTTAATCATAATCTGAGAAGATGGTGGATGATCAGCAGCTACTTAATCCATTTACATAAAATCGTTACTTTGTATGGATGTATGTATGGATGTCTGATAACTATCTCCTCCGAAGATACTCGGGCGATCTGGACGAACGATAGCTTATGAGCTGCGCTAGCTCAACGGTCATTCCGT
>JAQFXY010001462.1:0-10475 GCA_034693865.1 Ceratophysella sigillata | reverse complement strand
AAGACAAACCACTACTCATGCTCTTCACAGCTGCTGCATACGTTTGAAACACATTTTGAGTTCGGACCCGGACCCAGCATGGCACCAATTTGTTCCGAGTCAGACATTACCAGAGCCGGGACCATGTCATGCTCTGCATTATTACCATTAAAAAATTTCTCTCTCGACACTTCTTCCTGATTTTCTGGAGCAGAAAATGTTCCGCTGTTGCTGGGCTGGTTCACATTTTGTAGTTTGAGTACCATGCGAAGTCGTTTTTTGTCCTGTAGTAGCTTGTAGTATATTGGTTCGTCAACTCCACTGTCACCCGAGGACATATTGACGGACTCCGGATCTAAAAAGATGTTTATATGGAATTTAGTCAATAATCAAACTAAACCTACAAACGATTTGTCGAGCCACTTGAACTCATTTGTATGTTCAAGTTGAAGAACCTCGCTAATATAGAAGTTGAAAATAGTTGAAATACGTAATCTACAATTTGCTTACATTCAAATTCCGCATCAGGCTCGTACTGGTCAGCTGGAAAGTCTTGAATGTTGCCTTCTGTTTCAAAATCTTCGTTTCCAATCTCTTTTGCTGCTGATCTCTTCAGATTCATACTCCAAGAGTTCCTAATTTGGGTTGGTATGCTTGGTTCGTACATTCTTGAGTAGATTTTCCAAATATCCTGAACATCGTACTCGTTTTTACGTACGGAAAATGGTCTGTAGCTTCGCATTTCTGTGTCCGGTTGGTTAGCAAACGTGAATGCTTCGGACGGTAGGAGAAACCAACGTAAAGGTTCAGATTCTGGGCTGAACTCAACACTTTGATCACTCAGGGCGTTACCCTGGGTGTTCTGGACTCGGTCCATTGCTAGTTGAAGGCAGGTTCTGAAATCTGGAATTGACTCTTCATCCTTTGTGGTTTCCTTTGGATTCTCATTTAGTTCCAAGCCGTTGATTGTAAAGCTCAAGGATGACATGGAATTTGCCTTTCTAATCTATGTATGTAGGTAGCACATTTGAAAGAGACTGGGATAAGAAACGAGACAAATCCATTCAGCTACTCTAAATAAATATATTATGAACCTACTGGAGCCCAATGTGTGAAAGTGCCATCCGTTGGGTCCAGTGAGTAAAAAGGCAGGAGTTTCCAACCGTGCTTTGCAACGAATATTACTGAATCAATAATAAAATCAATTTCTTCTAATGTGGCATGATACGGAAATGAAACTCTGGTGAATCCAAGACGAAAAACGAGGTCGTAATTCTGCTCAGCCTCATCGTCCATCTCTATTTGGTTTCTATAATTGGGATCATCAGTTTTTTAATTATAAAAGTATACTGTCGGAAACTATGGTTAAAGTTATATGTCCTAATATGTATAGTATACCGGGGCTTGGACAGAACATCTTCGTATTTCTGAGCCAGCTCTGGACTGACTCCCAGTAAAATTTGAGAATACGGCCCAGCGCACATGCATCCACCTCTCGACTGAATTCCGAACAAGTCATTGAGCAATGAGACAACGAAGTTGTAGTGCAAGTAGTAGCCCTACAACAAAATTGACAAATTCAGGAACAGATAAGTACCTAAATATTAGTTAGGCCTCATTTAGTCCACCTTGGGAGCTATTTCATGCGCCTGTGTTGAGTGGGACTGGAACATCAAGCACAAGCGCAGGCACACATAATTGCTCCCAAGGTGGACAAAATGAGGCCTTAAACTCGATCAATTGCTCGATTGCGTACACTTTGGGTGTGTTCGATTAGAAAGGAGACGATTGGAAGTCTTGGGCTGGCCGTGTTGCCCAAGACTATTACGTTCGGAACCACGGACCATCTGTCCAACGCTCGCCTGACAACAAACACCGGATTAGGATCAAATATGCTGGTCTTGCATACCAAAATTATCTCTCTTACCGAGTGAAGAATGCTTCTCGGGAAATGATCAGGTCTTCGCCTATGGCTGCTTTGAGTTTGAAAACAAGACCCAGGCGAATCGATGCGATTATTGCGGGTGTTCCGCCTTCTTCTCGCTCCGCAATATCCTAAATTAATATTAGGCTTCAAGTTCTGTTGAAACTCGATGACAATTGAAATATCCTTCAATAGTTACCCGCAGATAAGCATGTTTGTCGGACGTGACGAAGAACACCGTTCCCCCGCCCGCCCCATGTGGTACAAGATTTTTGAAAACATGCGCCTTGGCCACCAAAACACCTGCCAAAGATGTTCTTTCATAATAGTTCACCTTACAAATTATTTCAATTGTGACTTTCTCATACCCGTCGTTTGAGGCCCTCCAATAAACTTGTGCCCAGAAAAGTAAATGGCGTCCTTCTTCGCTAAGCTCAGAAGCTTTCTGTCTCGAATTTGGGGATTCATGGAGATCTTGACATGAGGAGCTGCAGCCGCATAGTCGAAAAATGCATAGCCGCCGTACTCGTGCATCAGCAGCGTAAGTGAAACGTCATCATTAAGTGCTCCTGTTACGTTCGACCCAGCGGAGAAGCAGCCGAGCAGCAGACGCCCGTGATTCTCTTTGATTGTCGATATTGTGGAAAGTTTACTTTTGAGATATTTCATATCCAAAAGTCCATATTCGTTTACGGGCACAATTATTACCTATCAAGAATAGTAATGAGCTCTCTGTTATTCGAGTGGTAGAGCAGCTTAGGTATATAAATAATGTGTTTGTCAGGCATTACTTCAGCTCCAGCCTCCCGCCAGGGCAGAAGGTTGGAATGGTGTTCAAACGGACCAACAAACACAATTGGGCTGAGCGCAGTTTGGCCTGGTTCTGGCACTGCAAAAACTGCATGGACGAGTTTATGCACACACGCTGTGGTCCCAGAACCATAGAAGATAACAACATCATCGTCATTTCCTTCCACTGCTTCCTTGATTAGCTGACGAGCCTCGTTTCTGGAAGGAAGGACAAGCTCTTGTTATGGTCATAAAATACTGGAGCATTGTTTTAAACCTATTATTGCCAGCAGATCAAACTGAATGGTTCGTCTGCATGAATTTGAATAATCACCAATGCTGTTTAAACTTGCTGCAGCGGCTTGGTTCGTTAGATAAATATTGTAGCCTGCAAAAAATCTGATCAAAATTGTGTTTAACCGACTTTACCTATAGCTGCCTGTCTGTCGCGCCGTATAGGATGACTCTGTGTGAGTATTTGCGTAGAAAGGTAGAACATCACTCCCGATGAATTCTTCGATACACTGCAATGGCTTTCCAGAGGCCGTGTGGTCCACGTAAATCACTTAAAATATAAAGAATTTAAAACCGGGATATGAATCTATGAAAAATATATTTAACTTACGACGCCGAGGACCAAAGGGACCGTGATGCACCGCGCGGCTCCCGATGACTTGACTTTCAAGCATTGTGATGAGATCCGACGTGGAAGACGATGGACGGAGTCGGCCCGTGAAGTCAGCATTTTCCGAATTGGGTAAATTAAGCTTAGTATTACTTGAATAAGGGGAACGATTATTAGAGGAGTGCTGTAAATAGTTCATTATTGCAAAAATGTCAACTCGTTTCACGGAGGAAACTTTGGTTGCTCTGTCGGTAGGTATCTGGCTAGAATAATCCAGGCTCTGGTCTGGCGTTCTGCATTTATATCTTCACACTGGGATCAGTTAAGGAGATCATTGCGGATGCATATGTTATATAGCTGTACGCCATGAACTATTCAACTACTTTGAGACTTTACGAGTAGATTGACAAATTAGAATATCCTACTGAATTTAAATCTGTTATATATCACCGTCCCCAGAATTGAAGTCTTCAAATCGTTGTTTTACGGACGCTTCCATTATATTTTTAAGGAAAGAACCAAAGAGGAAGCACAAGAGTGTGCCTAAGGTTTATGATGCTGTATTTTTAATTATTTATCAAATTTTAACACTTGCAAGGTAACTAAATAGAATAGATTGTGCAAATATTTAGCAATTAAACCACTGGCAATAGGTGGTGTACGCAGTAATGTAATTACCAATTAAGCTACTGACACCGGGTGGCGTAATTGCTATGTTACTATCAAATTAACTACTGACGTTGGGTGGTGTACGCAGTAATGTAATTAGCAATTAAGCTACTTACACCGGGTGGTGTAATTGCTATGTTATTAATAAATTAACTACTGACGCTGGGTGGTGTGATTACTATATTACTATTACTCTCAAGGAAAACTTCAAACGAATAGATTAAGTGTAATCCATTGAATCTGTACTTAATTGCATTGTGGAAGACAGCTAGAGTTAATTTGGAGATATATGTAGTGTATAAATAGAGCATCTGCTAAACACAAGAGCAACAGTTAACTTTTAATTGAGTGACCCACTACTTCATCTGAAAACATAAGCAGAGCGGCGAGGTAAGGCAAAAAGGCTTCAAAAGTTTCAAACTTGTAGAAATATTATTTCTCATTTTAGACGTTGCGTGGTATTCATACATATTGCTGAACAAGCTACTACTCGTATCATTGTATCGTACTCTTATTTAGTGAAGTAATAGCTCACGTTTTATTAGTAAATTATAATACATTATATATTACACATTTACCTAGCGGTATACGAACCTTCGAACTGCACACGGTGCACAGCAATGGTTCAGAGTTTACAATTTTCTGGGAAAATATCTTAAAATTATAATTCCATATATCACCGATTCGAACTTTCTCTTTAGTGTTATTTTTTGTGGTATGAAATTCTTTAGAACAAAATACAAAAATTTTGATTCTCTAGGATACCTCCGAGTTTTTCATACTTTAAATTTGAATATAACTTCATAATATTATTTATCGCTTCGCAGAAAATGGGTTCAACAGCGGAAAATGCAACAGCTGAGATCAAGGAGGGCGTCAACTACTGGGTGAAGCGTTGGGAACAAAAGCAAACGGCTTGGCAGATGAACGATATTAACGCCGGGCTTTTGGCTAATATTGACCTTCTGACAAAGGCTCCTGGTTCCAAGAGCAAGAAGATCCTGGTTCCACTATGCGGTGAAACCGTTGACCTCTTGTACTTGCTGAATCTGGGACACGAAGTATTTGGAATTGAATGTGCTGTTGAGTGCATTCAGGGGCTGGCAGATAGAGATGGGTTCGAATTCACTTTCGATGAGCAAGACTCCGTGTACCACACGGCAGATGGGAAACTCAAAATCTTCATAGGAGACATCTTTGAGTTTCCAATTGAGAAATTCGGACCGTTCGATTGTGTTTGGGACAGAGGATCACTCATTGCGCTGGAATATCCACGACATAAAGATTATGTGGCACTTATGAAACGGGGGCTCTTTAATAAAGACGGCGCAGGTGAGTTGAGCTTACCAAGAATTGCCTAAAGTTTTCACGACTACTTTATATAATTTAAGATAAATATGTTCATGTTTTTATAATTGTAGATAAGAATAACTTTCGTTATCTTTTGGAAACTTATCAATATGATGCGTCATTGTATCCTGGTCCACCTCGAAACATGAGTGCAAAAGACGTGGTGAAACATTTTTCAGCTTGGGCCAAAGTTGAGGAGCTGAGCAAAACGCCGGTGGCGGAAACTCCAATGAAGTCCGCCATTCCGGAATATGTTGAAGCCTTTCAAACGGTTTATCTGCTTTCATCCAAGTAAATTGGGTCCATTTCAAACAAGGACAATATTAGTAGATCTAATTGTTTTCGTAAAACGTTAGTTCTAATATGTAAATAGTAGTAGTAATATAGAATGTGTATTTCTTAATGTAGTAAGTAGTTAAATACACCCCGAAAATTCCAATAAAATAGTTGCTTTTAAGAACGCTGATTTTTTTTGAGTTTTTTGATTTATATCGATTTTTTTAAACCCAATTTTTTAGCATGATTTTTTAGATTTTTTGATTTAAAAAAAATTATGCCAATCAGCGTAGGAACTTCGGGATAAGTCATGGAAATCTCAAGCAACGTTTGGTTATCAGTTTATCAGTGCCAGTGTAATTGTGTTAGCCAATGCTATTATGCCTGCTTCTCTACGGTTGATACCGTTTATTTGATTTCACCAGTTATGTTAATCGTATGCATTATAAATTAAAAGGAAACAGTTAAAATTAATTTCAGTTTCACACAGGAGTAGACTTACTGTGTATGGTAGTAAGTACATATAATTTGTATATTCAATTTGCATTGCACCATCAATCACTATTGACTGCCAGGAACGTCAATTGCCAATGAAATTGAACATTATGCTGCCTGCAGATCTGCTTACAACAAATTAAACAGCCGTACACAAGGAGGCAGAGATAAATAGTCGAGCACCGCTATTGCATTATTCAAAGTACTGTATTCAGCACGATAGCCTGATTACAAGAAAATTCTGAAAAATTTGGTAAAAATTGTTTAAAAAATTAAGCTGTGGTGGGAAAAATTGGCTACTAACTCGGTTTAAGTAAGTTGTGCCAACCTCGGCGACAAGAATCATTGCTCATAACAGTTTAATAAATAATTATTTGAAATTCTGATGAAATCTCAAGTTTGGATTTAGGACATAATTCAGAATTAGTAGATCCAGTGTTGGCAAGCTAATGTAATCAGTGTGTAATAAATTCCAACATGAAATTAGCTTCAATTTGGTGAATCTTATGTCCGTGATATTTAGGATTTAGGAGTTTTTTAGTTATAAAACGACGCCACCACCTTAGTAAGGTAGTAGGCCTATGTGCACCATAACACAGAAAGTAGCGATCCGTTCCATGGCCTAAACAAATGAGCTTCTCGTGTTTGTGTTTCACGGAGCTACAAATGAATTATTGAGTAATTAATGGTTTTCACACTTGAGCTTTAGGAACAGAACCTTCCTCGGCTTCTTCCGTTAACCCAAGAAAGTTCTGACACGTTCATACTAACAAAGTCGGCATTGAGCTGCTTGCTGCTTACAATGCGAAGGCGTGTTTACTCAGTGCCCCGCACGTTCCGGCTTCGGAGTGGAGCGGAGAGTTCTCCATGCGCAAAACTGCGCTTCGCTTCGGTATCAACCGGAGCGCTCTCCGGAGCGCTCCGCTCCGGCTCTGTCCGCCAACTTCAGAGCGCGCTCGGCTCCGCCATGGAGCCTGATAGGACCCGAGAGCAACTCGTGGCTTTTTCACAAAAATAAGGAGGCAACTTTGTTTATTCATTGCGAATAATTGTCTTAATTATTGTTGTTAAGTGGCGCAGTGTTTACACTATTGTTTTTGCAAAAAAATTTATTATTGGTATAAAAAATTAGCTGAAATGGATACCAGCAATTCAGATCCAGAAGTTGTGGACGTTGAAGATGGCGACTTGTCACAAGACAAGAGGACCTTTCCCAATTCTAATAGGCTTCCACCTCAAGCCATAGTACTACGTACACAGTCTAGAATAATTGTATTTTGCACAGCTCACAGCGCATTTGTCGATTGAATAAATTTAAAATTATAGATCTATTACAATAAATTAAAATAAATTTCAATGAGTATATGAAATTTTTGTAAGCACTATTTTTGTGTGGAATGTGATTATTGTTTGTATTATTCGTATAAGTACATCATTAAGTACACCTTGTGCAATTTTGAATGCAATTTTTTTTATCCGGCTCTGCTTTCGGCTCTGGCACTGGCGTTAGCCGGAGAGCGCTCCGGCTCTTTATGAAGTGCTCTCCGGTACCTCCGGACTCCGGAGTGCACTCCGCTCCGCTCCTAGCCCGGAGCCGGTAGTGCGAAGCACTATTTTGTATTAGCGGAAGGTGTCTATGTAGTAAAATAATAATAATACGAAGTGGGTCTCCAACTGTTTTGACATGAACTGTTGAGTGTTGAGCTTTGAGCTGCCTCTAATGTTCTTTAAATAAACATTATTCTTCGAAGCCTTGAATGCACATAATCAACAACTCAAACGACTTTGGGACCGGATATACAAAAATAAGTTTTTTGAAAGCTAAGCCTATCACAACGAAGCACTAGTACGCTATGGTAAATCATTGTGTAATTCTGACGTCGAATGTTCTGTGTTCAGTGTGTGATTCGTCATGAATGCATATTATTTGGTGTTAATTCCATTCAGTTCAAGTAAAATTTACAAATTGATTTCACTAGACTCAACGTGAATCTTCCGCAGAAAATATCCCATGATTTAGTTTGATTTTTTATTTTTTACTTGTATTGCTTAAATTACGTCCAGGGTTTTCAGAACATCACGACATTGGATTGAATTTCTAATAGAAAAGTTATTGTCGAAAGTATTTTAATCGTAGAAGCTTACTCCAAAGAGCTTTGCTCGGAAACGTTCAGAAAAAACTTTTTGGAAGGGAACTTCTTTCGCAGATTCTATGTCTGTCCTGATTTAATTAGTTTTAGCATAATATAAAACAACTGTTTTATAACTCTGAAGAAAGCCTTGCAACTGCTGCCTTTGTTTGTGGAACTGCGAATTTCATACTTTGCTTGAATCACCACAAAACTTTGGGAAGTTGGTGTTCGTGTATTATGCGTACGTACAATACATCACTTCCACGAGTATCTATTGTGCTTCCTGTCTGAGCTGAGCTGTGATTACGTGTATGCCGAGCAGTGTAGTTTTCATCGAGAAGTAAACTCAGTTGAGAAATTCTACATACATATATGATATTATATTTGAGAAATGTATGTAAAATGTATGTATATAATGTATGCAGATATTATATTTGAGAATCATATTTTCAACTTTTCATCTTTTCAGAAGTTGTCCACTCTACTTGCTCTGATATTGAATTACTAATTGTATTTGCATTACTTTTTACTAGTTTATCAGTTTCTAGTTTTTAAAGATTTCAATTTAATCTACGTTTTCACTTGTATTAGATTCTTCACCAGCGTTTGGCGAATGTATTTGTTGATGTTGCCACATAACTGCTATTCCGTTAAATTAACTGTAAACTTGAAGCTATTTTAATGTCTTACCGGAAAACGCCAATTTGATAATACAGTTCCGAAAGCCTACAAGAAATTGGTAGCAATGTTTTAAACAGAGCAAGTAGCCGTGAGTTCATTGATCTGAATTTTCTTAAGCCCCATAAGGAAGTTTCGGTTTTCGAGTCTCGTGAACTCATTTGCACTATCATTTATATAAGATGTCATAAGAGAAATATCACATCTGACTGGCAATAGGAAAAACGCATTACGAATAGACAATTAAAACACGGCTTAAAAAACCTAAAAACAGGCGGATTATCTGTATGCCACTCTGATGTAATAAAACTTGCCAAAGCTCCAGCTACCAAACTAACCCAACCCGTTCACAAAGTGCAGATTTTTTACCTAAAATAACGAACGTTTGAAGTGATCAATTGTCAAGGGTCAATGTGCTGGCCTAGCTAAAACGCTGATTAAAAGGTGAAGCATTATGGAATTTACATGAAATATTATGTGGTGAATATTTCCGGAATTAAATTGATAGACAAATATCTGCTCCTAAATTAAGTCTGTTGTGCAGACGGTCAATCCACATCCTCGCACCACGTATTGCATTTATTTATATATTATATAGTCATTCTTGAATTATGAGAATCAATTAACTAACTATTTATTTAGACCATAGGTACTCTTTAAAGCTATTTTGGAATGAAATGAATAATGCGAAGACTTGGCACAAATAACAAAATAATAGTTACATTTAACAAGAGGTAACAAAAAGAAGCATGCAGTTGCTACACTAGACATTAATTAATTACAAATCTCAGCCTAACACGTTCCAGTCAACGCTGCTTCTATCGTATGCTCTACACATATTTCTAGCATCGTCTGATATATTCATTATTCGTAACACAGTTATTTCACACTGCTACAGTTTCCTGCCTAGAACATAATTGGTGATCAGTGTGATTTAATTCATATGCGACATGCTAGAGGAATTTATTTACAGTATTATTGTACTTTTGTCTTCAACAGCTCCTTTTGATTATATCATCGAACTCGGCCGGAAGGTGAGCGGAGGTGGGACCTAATGTGACCTGTTCGCGTGTCAATCGGCTCGTTGTCTTGACCCCGACCACGACGATTCCGGCCCCAACGGGAATGATGCTTGATTTGAGCCAAGTATCTAGGGAAAAACATAGGGCTCACATATAGTAATTCCAGCTGCTCAAGTTAGGGCTCAAGTTTGGTTCAATAAAATTCAAAAGTAGAACGAAAGAAGAAGTTAACAATAGCAAGACATTCAAAAATAAGCATTCTCCAATATTCATTCCAAAATTCAAATTTTAAACCCAACTCGTCGACTCGAGTTACAGGAGCATACAGAAATAACGTGTAGAATGGCCAATATAATCGAGCTTCCAATTTACATTCAACATCCAGTGGATAATGGAATACATTAAGAGTAAGATATTGGTTTAAGTTAATGCGCCGTTAACTGTGGGTTACAGTATGCAAGGAGTTTGAGCCCACACTGGACCTTGAGCCATGTGGTTGGAAAAAGCTGACATTCCAGAGATTAAAAGTCTCAGTT
>JAQFXY010001461.1:0-10478 GCA_034693865.1 Ceratophysella sigillata | reverse complement strand
AAACTGTAATTCATTTTCCTGATCAATATTAACTAACATCAAATACATTTTTTATGTGAAAACATATTCCTGATAGGCCTTATTCTTACATTCTTCCAGAGCTTCAATATAGAGTGGAATGCCACCAGTATAGCAAAGTGGCTCATTTGGTTTCCCCGGAATGTTAGAACCCTGGTACCAGGACTTGGTGTGTGGCAACAGGCTAGAATTCCAGAGTTGATGAACACCCGTTACCCAAGCGTCCTCCGCTTCCTTGGTAGCCTCGACTGCAGCGTTCCCGTCATTTCGCATTTTTACCAGTAATTTTACAATCCAATCTCCTTGAATCTCAGCGCAAACAGGACCATTGGCGAAGGGCGTAGGGGCTTGAGGTCCATAAAGGAAGAATATATTCGGGAATCCAGAAGTGCTTATTCCGAGGCAAGTGGATACACCGGTGGCATTCCATTTGTTCCGAATAGTCTGACCTCTTCCATTGGTAATCTCAATGTTCAGGATTCCACCAGTAATGCAGTCAAAACCGGTGGCGCAAACAATGACGTCAGCTTGGATCACACCTTCCTTCTCCGTTTCAATACCATTTTGTGTGATTCTTATGATTGGAGATTCCTTAACATTGATTATATCCACATTTTCCTGGTTGAAAACTTCGTAGTAACGTTGTTCGAGACTTGGTCTTTTGGTTCCCAGAAAATGCGGAGCAACAAGCGGTGCAAGAAGTTCTCGCTTATAAGGATCCGTAATTCGAGCCATGGTTTTCTCACGCCAGAATTGGTACGCAAAAGCGTTTGCTTCTTTGCTTACTATCAAATCCTTGTAGTTTCCGATCATGAACGCCAGTCCGCCTATTCTGTAAAGCTCTTCAAACAGAGCTTGCCTTTCTTCCGGGGTAGCCTCCAGTGCATTCATGCCAGCTGGTCCAATGTAAGAGCCATTGAAGGTTCTGCGTAGCTTGGCGAATATCTTCTCCTGATCCTCAGGCCAAACCCACTTGGCCTTCTCTGCAGCGGAGTATTGTTGCATCGGAAAGGCAATATTTGGTGTACGTTGATAGACGGTGAGATGGGACACGTCTGGGCCAATTTCCTGAATGACCTGAACTCCGCTTGCACCAGTTCCGATCACAGCTACGCGTTTTCCTTTCAAATCAACCCCGTATTTCGGCCATGATGCTGTATGAAAGGATTGACCCTTAAAATCATCCAAACCCTTGAACTCAGGAGTGTATCTCTTTGAAGTGGAACCTGTGCAAAGGATTAAATGGTTAGTCCAAACCGGGGCTGATGTATCAGTCGCTACGAGCCATTGCTTGCGGGATTCATGGAATGTGGCAGCAGTGACGTTTGTGTTGAATTGAATGTCCGTGCTAAGATTCAGTTTCTGGTCGACATGCTTGAAGTATTTTCGAAGCTCAGGTTGAGCAGGGAATCGTTCACTCCATTGGAAATCTTTCCACAGACCGTCCTGGCTGAATTGGTAGGTTTGGCAATCAAAGTCCACCCGAGCTCCTGGATAAGAATTCCAATACCAGACACCCCCGAGGTCACTACCGGATTCGTAGAGCCGTACGCTAAATCCATGTTGACGTAGCTTGCTGAGCATATGAAGTCCAGAAAAGCCAGCGCCAACAATAAGTGCATCGAAGGATTTTTCCATGTTTAAGGTTTCATTTGGACTTGAGCCGTTCAAAGTCGAGCCCATTTTTCTGTGAATTCAGCGTCTAGAATTAAATCATGCAATAGTTAGTTTAGAATGACAAAACATTTCCCAAACGTGCCAAATATATGTATTACATATTAAATCATTATATGTATTTAATTACATTATAGCATTACCCACGTCACTGGCAGTATCCTTTCAATTGAATCTGAATCTGCACTGTAAATACTGCAAATATAGACAAAATTGTTTTAGAAAATTAATAAATAAATGAATCCCAATTATGGGTTTTCACATGTGTTTGTATGACTGTCCTGTACAGAAAGTGAATTAATTTGGGCAAAAAAAAATTAATTTGTTTTGTAAAATTATTAAATATGTATGTATACGTATATATTTTATATTTATACCTCGATTAAGTATATTAATGCCTCCTTCCATCCAGGCATACAGTCTGTAGTGCCTTTTTCAAGAGAGCCTTCACGGATTGTCTTCATGAACAAGAAATACCAATAAGCGATAGTCGTTGGAATTATGCAGTTTATATTTGTATGCACAAGAATACACAGGAACAGGAGTTATGTTGGCTGAAGCTGAAGTCAATTAGGAATATATGATTTGTGATGTAGGCGTATTTTGAACTGTAGGCTCATTTGGTCAATATTTTGAAGAAAGCATCATATCGGCACTGTGTCAAGGGGAATGAACATATAAATCCAGCGATATTTACGACAATGAATGGCTATTACAGGAAAGGAATTTTCTTTTAGTAGTAATAGTAAACTAGGCAATTAGGTATAGTAAAGTAAGGTATATTAATTTTTGTTGGCAACTTACTCAGAGATTCTCCGAAAACTCCACATGAATTTCAAAAGCAACTCTCGTATTTGTACCTGTACGAGCATTCCAGCTCTAGCTGAATAAAGGTAAAGAATACGTAGATAATAATTACAATACGTAGATAATTAGTAGAGCAGTAATCCTTTGAGTTGTACATAATTAAGTTATCTACATACCTGCTGCCTAATCACAGTTATATTGGATAACTTGGTAATGACACAGATTTCAGAATGGACCTGGCTTCAGTGACATAGTGGAAGTCGATTTAAGTACCTACTGGGACGTGGATTGGTAATAGTAATTATAATTAACTATTGCACATGCAATCCATTCTCAATAATTATCTCTGGATTACTTACCTGGTTAAGCCAGAAACATTGGTTTTAAGTTTTATGCGAAAAAATTTTTCCCGAAAAGTTGTTTTCTTATTTCTTATTTGCACTCAGACCTCAAGCTGTAACTTATAGTGAGGTGTCAGTTCTCAGGTCATGCACAGCTTGGTTTAAGCTAGGTTAGATATCGCGACATTTGATTGAATTTCTAATAGTAAAATTAGGCCAGGTTTCCCGAAAGCATTTTAATTGGACAAATGACAAATCCTTGCGAGAAACTTTTCGGCGGAACTTCTTCGAAAGTATTTTTTCACTGCGAACTTTTTCGATTTAATTTTTTTGCACTGAACTTTTTCGATGGATTTTTTTGACAGTGAACTACTTCCGATGGTACTTTTTCGTAGAATCTCGAGCTTACCGCATTCCAGATAGAGCAAACGGCAAATACCTTTTTCGGCCGAGAGTTGTTACCTAAATCCTGCGCCTGCTCCTTTTGACAAGCTCCCGCACCGCTGTACAAACCAATTCAAAATTCGGAAGAACAAAAGACCTTTGTAAACTCGTCATCAGCAGGCTCTTCGGTTTGTAGCTTGACAGCTGAGGTCAGAGGTTGACTTGGGGTAAAATATCAAACTTGATTCTGGAATTCACTATAGTAGTTTGTGTTTGGAACTCGGTTAAGGATTCTCTGCTCCACTTGACGTTTTAAATTAAGAAGTTTAGAAGCCGCTCAGCTCTCTCAATCCGGAATATCAAATATTGAACATTCAGCCTTTGGTTCGCCTCGTATTTCCCTCGCTGAGGCCATCGACGGAAGAGATGTCCTTAGAACAGACTACGTGTGAAGGTAACATACAAATTACGTCAGAATTCCAGCTACTTTTATATTATTATTGAGTTTATTTACAACTGAATTTGTGAAGCTTCAGAACCAGAGCCAGTTTGGATCGGCGCCTTTGGCCTTAGTAGGTACCTAATGCATTTTCGGATAACTACCCGTCGGACTTCGGACACATCAGTTGGACTTGGGTTTTATTCAAACAAATAACTGCTGTGTCCAAAGGGTAATTATCCGAAAATGTTGTGGTAAAGCATTGATCATCGATCCAAAGTGGTTCTGGTTCTGAAGCTTAGCTTCACAAATTAATACCGTGGTATTTGTCGCCAGCAGTGTTCAAAATCAAGCAGCAAGATTGATGGATTTAATTTAATTACTTACTTAATAACAGTAGACTGTTGATCGTGTTATCACTATCACACGTGTATCTTATAATCTTAAATTTTCTTTATCTTAGCATTGTGAACTTAAGCTATGCTATAGATTATAATTTCATTACATACTTTTCTGGAGATTTGGAATATTATACACATATTAATCATCTACGATGAATAGTATAGATCTGTGGATCTGGAGACCCGTATGGTAGATCCAAGTTAAAGTTGTAATTATTACGACTAAGTATTATTATTCATGTCATGTCGCTGATTGCTAAATTTCGAATATTGCTACGATCGATGAAATTGGCTAATTTACGAGGTTTCAGAACCGGAAGGAAGGCGTTAAGGCCAAGGCATAACTCTGTGTTGTCCGTTTTCGGACAACGACCTTTTGGATGAATTTGTTTAATGTTCGTTGATATCGTTCATGCTTTCGGATAATGCACTGCACAGTCGGGCAGCATAAATATCTACTGCAAACTAATTTGTACCGACCGACAAAATCAAAGTATGCACTTACTAACTTGTTCAAAGGGTGTTGTATATTTGGCGGTACGGGACCACTTGTTACAATTAGATTTTTAGGGTAGATTACAGGTAGATTTTTGTATAATGTAAATACGGGGAAATTGAAAATACTAGTTAATGTATAAATATTTAACTGTATCTAATAACCATAGGACCCATGCACCTAACTGGTACCTGTACTTGTACATTTGTACATAACATAAAATTACCATGTGTTTCTGTGGCGCTTGTTTGTAATGATTGTTTTTGTTTTTAATCCGTTTGCGTAATTTTAGTTGAATTTGATGTAATATTTGTGTGCCCTAGGTTGTTCCTCCCTAGCTAGCTAAAAATCCAAATTTTATTTCTGTTTTAATACTTACTAGAACGAAATTGATGTGGGATCTAGACAAATCTGGAATTGAAATAGCTTATCTAGAGTTATAATCTAAATCCTGGAATCTGATCCATCAAGCATGTACTCGTATAAGCCTAACATTTCGAAGATCAGAAAGTCCGACGATGGTAAGAGACGGCAGCTGATGAGATTGTTGAACCAGTTAAATCCCTCTCCCTACAGATACAGATACACCTACCTTCCTTCTCCTTGTCAATCCGAATCCGAAGAAACGTCTTCCCTTCGTATTGGTAAACAAAATACGAATTCCCACAATTGATTGACTCACAACTCACGACTGCTTCTACTTTTGTTGTAACTGATTTTTTGTTCACGTTTTGTGTAATTAAATGAAAGTGTATTTTCTAAGTGTGTCTTAAACCATAAGGTTATGTGATGATTTTTCTGTTTTACCCTTAGATTTGAAAGCATTTGAGCGAAGACTGACAGAAGTGATAACCTGCCTGAGACCAGGCACAATACGATGGAGAATCATTCTGTTGGTTTCTACAATTTGCACCGCTATAGGAGCCTGGCGGTGGCTAAATGATCC
Organism: Ceratophysella sigillata; assembly: GCA_034693865.1. Classification (NCBI taxonomy): domain Eukaryota; kingdom Metazoa; phylum Arthropoda; class Collembola; order Poduromorpha; family Hypogastruridae; genus Ceratophysella; species Ceratophysella sigillata. The sequence continues at coordinate 4,972 of JAQFXY010001461.1, read as the reverse complement.
ATTCACATCCCAAGTCAGCTTCGTAGACTCTCTACTAAATCACCTATTTTTTACATTGTCTAGTCTCATACTTGGTAAGTGCTTAAATTGGTCCTGTCTAACGTCTGTCTACGTCAGTCCAGTTAGAGCGGTGCGGAATCCGACGCAGTATATCCACAGTTCAGATGGTGGTTTGGTCAATTCTAAATGTAACGTCTTGTGCCTTACATCTGTAATTAATCCGTGCTTGCCATTACCACATTCATATTGACCAAGCCTCCACCTCTGTCAACTAGGTGTTGATTGCTGTTTGTGAAAAATTGATTGCTTCAAGTGTTGGTCACAGTTACGATGACAAACACCTGTGTTGCTCAGTTTTGTTCAAATTCACAGCTGGCATGTTAGATGCCTTCAATTTTGTCCACTTGCCCACCGTCACCGTCGTTCGACTTTCCATATTTGATTCTACGAAGCTTACGCCGAATGCCTTGTAACTACGAACCAAACACATGACTCACAAACGCAGCTTCAGTTTCCATTCGCTAAACCACGAAATTATATACGAGCTGCGAACCCACTACTTACTGGCTTGTTCACTGTAGGCATCACTGATATGTTCTTCGCACAACTTTAGATTGGCTGTCGTGGCACAGGAGTTAATATAGCAAATAATACTTTTTTTTAATTAAAAGGTGCCTCAGGAAATAATGTGTGTTTTCATATTCCTCAGGTTTACTTTTCCTCATGGGGATTCATAAGCGAGTCGTGACGCCTTCGATTATAACAGCAAGAACTCGAGTTGTCCTCGCGGATTTCAACATGTCTTGTGATGAAACTGGAAAATTGATTTTGAAACCCAGACCTGCAAACTCGTGACGAGATAAATCCTATTTCAGTTCTTCAGTGAAGTATATAATTTAACAACACAAATCTTAAGTTACTCGTACCTAATACAATTATTATAAGTAATCGTAAATAATATAATATTTGTAGTCGTACGTCCGAAATCCTTTGTAGCCCCCGCAGCAAACGTTTCTTACCATTTAATCTTCTGATTTTCAAAAAAATGTTCATGCGTTTTCCTCTTTTCCTGTAAATATATTTCCAATTTCATACTGTATGCCAGTATGAATATTTTTCATATTTCATCAACTTCATGTTGGGTGTCGTGAGGGATTAGGAGCTAATTTGTCGGAATAAAAACATGAAACGGAATTTAAAAACTATGAATTAAAGATAATTCAAGAAGCAAAAGCATCATAATCATGGTTAACTTGTAAATATATTTTAGTCTGACTTTTGTAGGTAGGTAGGGTAGGTGGTGCTGATGTGTACAGAATGTTGCGTGATGCCTTGTACCATACACGAGGATTTTTAAATAATTTGAGACCGAATTTATTACTTACTCTAGTTGCGTCTGTAAAAGTGCACGCTTTCCAGCCTGACTGAGATAAGGCGTAATCGTAATGTGAAAGTTGTTTTGAATTGACGTGCAGTTAATGCATTCAATTCGGCAGTTTGATAATTGACATGTAGTTAATGCATTCAATTAGACAGTTCTATTTCAATGCTTAGCATGTGGATCCGTATAGAATTCATAATTTCATAGTATCGCTTAATCCGACCTGAGCTCCGTTTTGTGATACGATATCATAATTGTACATTTAATACATTTACATTTAATATTTAAAGGCTCCTAAGCAGGAGAGGAGCCAATAATCAGCTTACATTAGGCTGTACAGATAAGCAAGAGGTAAATCCTTTGTCCTGTAAGCTGTAAATGCTCCAATCAAATCATTCCAAATCTTAACAGATTTTGGTACCTGTAATTAGGAATTCCACCTATGTAACCTACAATGGGGATGGTCATCATCATTGATGAGTTAAATAATACAGACATCAAGTCCCGAATAGGAAATAGCCTTTCCATGTATTGAGGTTTGAAACCCTTGTACAGAGATAGCCATTAACCATGTTTTGTTGGTATGTTAATTATTCTGAGTAAATTGAGTGGATGTTTTTATTTAGCTCAAGTCAGAAAACCAATGCAATGCACCCTTTCTTGGTCAGTCGGGACGACGGGCATAAAAAAGGAGTTTGAAAATCCGTTTGGATCATTACTATTGACCTCCCACGTCCCTTAGTACAATGCTTGTACACCTCTGGGAATCTCTGATAATAAAATCAAAAACTGGCTGCGGCTGCTTAGGACCAAAGCATTCCCATCTAAACAAGCTATTCAGATAACGACCGAAAAGTTATCTGATAAATATAAATCCAGTGAGATTTCTAAATAATCCATATAAAGGCCAGACCAACTCGTTAGGTGCAACTCTGTACAAACAGTTCTACCTACTCGGACAACGTTATTACAGTGAACTTCTTCACGGTCATTTTTGCAGATTGTATAGAACCTTTGACGAAACGATTGAGGATTATCTAAGTCGAAATATGAAAACAGAAAGGCGCCAGGTGAATGTAAAATTATGGAACTATCGGCTTCTTCGAAAAAGCGAGGAAATGATCATACAAGCAAAAAAGTTTGAAAGCGTAAGATCCTAGGAAATGGTTTCTTACGTCAAGTTCCGTCGAAAAAGTTCCTGTTCAAAGTGTTTTCAGAATAAGCGCTTTCGAATAAACAAGTTTCGAAAAACCTACATACTACATAGCTTAACTTTACTATTATAATTATAAATGCTATCCAATAGCACGAAGCCTAAAGCTAGCCTAGCCTAATTGAAAGTAACCTGACCAAAAATATTAGCTTATGGTCAATGAGTAAAAATTGATCTTCTTTGTGATACTTTATATACTTGATTATATTTACATAATTTGAATTTGTAATTAGTAATTATATACACATAAGTCTTCCATAAAGCATGACAGACAGTCAGACGGATAATAGCAGCTTATAAGACCCTTGTGGTGTACAAGAAATCTCGAGAGTGAAAACGTTGGATTGCGAGACGAGGGCGAAGGCGCCGGAGTGTCGTCTCTACACCTGTACTGTCTACCTCCACTCAATTACCCCAAACTCTACCTGCTCTAGGGTCTAAAAGTAGAAAATGAGTTTCTTACTCGAGTCAAGTCAGGAGGAGTGAGTGTATTAAAAAATAGGAGGTAGACGAAGAAGCCTACCTCTTATGGTCAGTGGGCAGGTAGACAATTATTGTTCAAATACGCATTTATTCCTTCTCGTCTCCTGTCATCCTCCAAACCGTTATTCTGTTTGCTTTCCCTCGTTTCTACCATCAGCCATCCTCAGCTCACTATCAGCAAATAATCTACTAATATTTATCCATATTTCGAATTTTGAACGAAATATGGATTATTCAAAGAAATGATATTTTTACTTTATTTACAAATATGTTGTGCACTTGAGAAAAATAAATGTTTGTAAATCCTAAATGCAAAAGGTGTCGCATAGCTTATGGGGTATTCAGATTATGCCCAGACCAAGATTATATGCAAATAAATATTTTCTGTAGTCTTGCATTGGCACTCACACCGAGTTGGCCAAATTAGAAACACCAGGGCGAAGACTGGCAAATTGAGCCTGACTTCTGGATACAGCTTTTAGTAGAAATGCAGGGGAGCCGGTGAAAACGGAAATGAAAACGGAGCCGGTCACACCCAAAACTTCGACACAACAAAAATTAGTTTAATGTAGATCAGGTTAGATTTTCAGATCAGATTATACGATAAATAATTGGACTAGTGTTCGGCGTACTTCATTGATAGAGCATTTGAAATACAATGTAGATTTAAGAATTGCCGCGGTTTTTGGCGCATCGGTTTTCAGCGGGATGGGTTTTCAGCGCGAAAACAATGCATACGGCTTTGTATGCTATGCTCACCTTAAGATACTGCGGATGTACGGAAGTGGTGTATCACACAACTGGATATATTCTGTAAATCGATCGCAGGAAGGATGGAAGCATTTATTTCTGCTACTATTTTGGATTGAATGAAACGGAAACTTATAATTCAATTCAGTTAAACACAAAATACCTATTTATATTGTATTTGTATCATGAAATGGAAATCGAACCCTGAGCCGTACACTGAAACGTGATATGCATTCATCCGGAGTCGTTAACCTTGTACGCTGCTTATCCTTGTCAAATTGGAGAAAAGTAAATGCTACTTAACTGTCTCCGCACCCGGCTTCATACCTGATGCTGAGAATGTAATACAAACGTTCTAAAAGAGGTTATTTGGTGAGAATATCAGTGGAAATTGGGTAGATTTCCTATTTGTATTGAGGTTAATCTGTCTATATAAACTCTATTACCCATTTCCTCCTAATAGAATAATATGATCAAAGGGATTGGGAAAAGCTTCACTTGGAGAATTCAAGTGTACACCTGTGTCTGTGTGTGGTTCCTCAATTTCTCAAAGTTTGGGCCTAGCCCGCTCCAGTGTAAAAGGCCTTTGAATGCCCATTTCAATTGAGGAATTAAATCACAGGCTAATCTCACATAGGCTTGGAACTTGGAACTCAGGATGTCTCACGGGCTATGCGTATGTGCGCTGATCACAGCGAGTTGGCCAGCCAGAAAACTTGACTAGCGCACATACCTTATTTTTCATAAGCTTTTTATGGTTAGGATATATACGTGTATATATGGCAATTGATGTGGCTCTGGCCAATTGACAGTGAGCAGCTGGTAGTGCTTAAATGCGGCGGACGGGACAGGATCCATGGTTTATGGATCAACATAAGAATTTTGAGAATTCCTCAAGTGTTTATGGGAGATGATGTGATGCAGCTGTGTGATTGTGAAGAAAAGATTCAATAGTCCATAAGGCCTAAGCAGAGTGTTATTTGGTAAGTTTTGGTAGGCCGAGTAAAATGACACAATTGTTGTAACATTGAGGAAAAAAGACTTTCTTCTTGTTGAACAAAATCGGGAACAACACATTAAAATCACGTTCCTCCGAGAGGTACAACCAATTCCGAGATCCCAAGGTATTTTTCCTGATGCCTTGG
>JAQFXY010001460.1:0-10480 GCA_034693865.1 Ceratophysella sigillata | reverse complement strand
ATCATGTCCCATGTCCCAATTTAACCTCAGAGTCGTGTTTTTGTACAATGAATTTTGCATGCATAAGTTTACGTTGCATTCCTTTAGATCATTTATGTAGATCTAGAGCTAGAGCTGCTTAATAAAGGAGAAATGAAGAGTTCTTTGATGAGTGTGAGTAAACAGCGTTTTCCAGTGACCTATCCATGACTACCATATGCTTTATCTTGGTGAGAGTAGAACATAGGTATGCATATAAATAGATCATGGATATGATAGTAGATAGCAAGCATTTCTCAATGTATATGCTATTAAATTAAACAACTGTTCACTTGACTCTAATTTCTAATTCCTTCAATGAAGGATCTTCTACATATATGAGATAAGCGCATTTTATGACCAATTTACAGTTAGATAAAACGTATGACCGAACTGGATTTCTCAAAAGGTAGGAAGCAGTCAACGCATACATTAAAATACAAAATATAAGACATTTCAATCATAAATGAAATCACAAAATCGAGTGGTGAACTGGGGAACTAAATAACCGCCACATAATGCTTATGCTTAATCGTTTTAAGTTATTAGTCGATGCTTAAATACTGAGAACTGAGACTGTAACTTAGGTCATGCTATAGCGCATAGCGTATCACACTCTCGCAGCCTGTCTGCATGGCACCTGCGAGCCGTACTTACACCTTTGACCTTAGTAAAGCGCTTAGTTAATTATGACTACTTAACACAAGCTCATAACACAGTTGTATCTATGTATGTATTTATATATACTCTAGCTGGGGCTAGGATCTATGAAATCAGTTAAGTACCTAATTGTCAAATGTTTAATGTCAAAGGCTAAGTGTTGATGTCGGTTAGATTATTGTACTTTTACCTTCAATTGAATTCCAACCCACTCAAGTCTCTACCGGTTGTCCTTTGTTGCACTTGCGATCCGAGTCCAGCTCCAGAGCTGCAACTTGCCAGCCACTCGATCACCTCCCTAAATGACGTCGCATGTGCAGTTTCCAGTAGTGCAGTGAATCAAAAACCAAAACAACAAAAACAAGCGAACGCGAAATAGGAGCAGAAAGGAGAGACGACAAACACAAACAGGAATAAAGCCGGCCCACACAACTAGAGCGGGTAAGCAACCATAGCAGAGCAGAGCAGAAGTGAGCAATCGCCCGTCGCGTCGTCTGGTCGTCGACTTGAGTGAGAGCGCGTTTCAAATTGAGCGGGAAAATGTAAATACAATGGTTACCCACAACTCTCAACCCACGAATCAGTGCAAACCACTACACGTAACATATATGGAGAATAATGACATCCAAAACCCATTGCTCAAACCCACCGAATTTTTAGATGGTTACTTGTAAGTTGGAGTCATATTGAGTTTTAAGTTCAAAATACATTCCTGCTCCAGTGGCTACACTGGAAGAATTTGTTTCACCTGCTGATGCTTGCTTGTTTGTTTCCCACATTTCAAAACCGGAGAGCTAAATATAAATACTAAAACCGGTTCTCTACGATTCTCGCCTAATCGTGGTCTGATTTAGATACATTATTGTCTACTCCTAAACACCATTTGATTAATTCGGATTGTTGTTTGGTGTTAGGTTAGGTTTTTAAAATCCATTAAGGAGGGATTGGAGGAATCTATTCAAATGCCAATAACATGGCAATTTTTGGGTCTTTTTAGTTAATTCAGCTCACAACTTAGAAATTCGAGGAAGATACCCAAAGTTAGCTAAATTAAGTGCGGTAATTCTCCCGTTGGAAAATATTTGGTTTCTAGTCCCAATTAGAGAAAAATCATAATTAGAAATCATTTAAATGAAGAAACTCGTTTTACGAAATACGAGTTGAGAGGAAGTACATGAAGCTCCCTCCAATGTCTCCCTAGCAAACCATGAGTATGAGTAGCCGAATGATTCATATTCATACCGTATTAAGTATGCTTGATGGCGAAGGTATTTTATTGGAATGAATGTGGTTAGTGTAGTACTATGAATTTTGGGTGCCGCACTTGCTTTCTCTATTTCAAAATAGATGGAGGTGATCCATCGTCCAAACACCCCTTAAGTAGGTACGAGTTTTTGGCAACCCAACAAGATCGGGATTAATCTCGGGCTTTTCGAGACCCTAACCTTTAACTCCTCAACTGCTGTGCAAGAAAAAAAATCGCACGTTACTGGCGATTCACAGCGATTATACCTAATACAGCGATTATCGCAGCTTCATCTTGTAAACTCCGATTTAGGCATTTCCTGCTCCCAGTAATTGAAGGATAGTGGTTCTATAATCCTTCAAACTTTACTTGATGATTTAGAAACTTTTCTTCTTGTATTTAAAAGCTATGGATAATGAATGTCAACTACCACAATGCATGCATCACCGCTGGACGCGTAGGTATTCACTTTATAGCCATTCGGGAATAAGTACACCTACTCTCGAATTAAACGAGATACATGATTTCTAGTTGCTTACTACGAATAACGTATAAGTAAAGTATGTAGTACAATATTTATAGTTTGAAAAGCTTGAAACGCCATTTTATTTTAACCCAAACACGCAAGCGCGCAACACAATCAGAACCATTTTCAGTGGTTCCAATAATAAGCTACATATAATCGTACTAACGCACTACATAGTATATATCCATAATTTGTATTAGATATAAAACATATACCTAACCACATATATTTCGAGTAGCAAATTCAATCAGAATATCGAGTTACAAAATATTTTGAATCGATTTACATAATTTTTGTACTGGTCACATGTACTGACTTGTTTTTTTAACCAGCAGTGTTTGTTAGGACGGAACGGCGGTTAATGAACACGACTGGTATTGCTTTATCGACTATTTTTGGAGACTCAGGAGTTACACCATTAGCTTTACACTACAAAATTAACTTCCATACTTGCATATTTATGAAAAAATATTTTATTTCAAAATACATGGTATAAATGTCAACCAACAAGCGTTATCCACATTATAAGCACTTTATTAATTGTTGCTGTATGAATACGCATGTAGTGTAGAGTAGGCTATTCTTAGTTGCTTAAGGAAACTAGTGGAAACATCTAAAGATCTAATGCACAGATTTTCTATAATTTGATGTACGAGCTTAGTATTATTGAATGGGCTAGTTTAGCCCAATTGAGCCAAGAGTTCCGACTTTAAATAGCTTACAACTTGCTCGCCAAGACTTGGAGGTTGGATTGCCTTGAAGTGTAGGACAATCGCAGGAGTTAATTGAGATTCTTCCAATGTGCGGTCTATGTTGTCCAATGTTCCACCACCATACGGTTTCAGGAGAGCAAATTGAACTTGACGTTTTTCTGCCAGATTATCGCGAACGAATTGGAAAACAACTTCAACTTTGTCCGACGATTTGAAGGTCCCCTGTAATTATTCAAACAAAGGCGTTAAGTGTGTTCAAAAATTCAAAATGTAATCACTAATACAATTCCTACTTGGTACTTGTAATTCAACACCTACTTTGTTATTTTAACATCCTTCCTTAATCTAATTCTAACCGAACTTAGAAAATAATGGTATTCAGTGAAATTAATCATTTCAATCTACTGAAAAAACTCGATCATCACTATTTTGCTGCTACACGTGGCAACAGAGCGAAATCTCGAGCGACTTTCAAGAAATATAATATTCCTTCGCTCCTCGTGGTAGATGGTTATTCCGGGCTACTACTTAGATTACCTATCATTTCATTGCTCTGAAGTATTGAAAATTACCGAGTTTAATCCATGGGGCAAATGAAGGATTACGTCATGCCTCTAGGCTTAATACTACCGCTGAGAGCACATGGATTCACTGAGATCAGTCAATAGTCGCTCCAACTAGAATTTTTGCGCTTTTATGTTCTATAAATACGCTTAAATAAATAGGGAAAACCAGGCTGCACAAATACCAACCCAAGCCTACAGCTATGCGATTTAGTAAATAGCTAACTAGTAAAAGTAAGTAGCTGGGCTAGATTCAGCACACCCAATCACCTGTTTTATAAAACAAAGCACGAAAGAGGCAAAACTTGTTTTGGAAAGCAAAGCACGAAAGAGGCAAAGCTTGTTTTATTTATGATTGCCACGCCTTTGGCGCTAAACGAAGGGAAACGGAAAAAGCACTCTTATTAAGCGCTATGAGAAACTTACTTGCAGTGCTATTCCATCAGGGAATCTGATCCGAACTTGGGTGTACTTGTAGTTCTTCTTCTTTTGACGACCTTCATTGGCTCGCGTCACCTTTGTCCGAAGAGTGAGCTCCCGCTCTGCAATTTGAGTCCGACGTTCCATTTCTCGCTTCACTTCTTCAGAGGAGAGCATAAAGAAATCGGAAGAAGGTTCCGGCTCCGTGGATTGAGCTGAAGAAGTTGGTGCTGAGCGAATGACCTTCATGTTACGATTCAATTCCATTGGAATAGGCTCCACAGTCAGTAATGTGTCCCTGAAGAGCTGGGCGATTAAAAGAATGAGTTTATTGTAAGATACTTTGCAATTTTAATTCAACGGGGATCGATTGGTTGATACCTGAAGGCGGTCCAAAGCTTTGGCATCTCCTTCGAATATGTAACACTCACTCTCGTTTGAGAAGCCAGCAACCAGTAGAAATTCTTTCGCTCCGAGAATACCACCCACTCTCCTCTGGAATACTTTATTGGTCTTTCGAATTGATCTGAACTTCGAATTAGTAGGATGTTTGAGTAAGTTGTCCAAGTACTTAAGCAGTGTTTCAATGCAAGCGGCAACCTACAATGAAAATCAATTGTCAAAATAACTTACGAAGTACAATGCATTTTGCAAGCACAATGTAATATTTTACCTTCTCCGGTTTATTAGCTGAGTGGATCATAAGGCTCTGTAGTGTTCCATCATCTTCATCGCTTTGATCAAGCAAGTATTTGAATATGAAGTTGTAGACTTCTTGTTCTGGTACCATTTGCAAACCTGAATAATAACCGAATATTATCTACTCAGAATCAGTTTTATTTGTAATACAAAAATATAGAAACACAGTGCATCAGAAAATAATCAGGCTAAGCCTCAATCTCGAATACTGTTCTGACCATGTGTTTAGTTAAACTAAAGTGTAAACAAATCTCAACTTATTACCAATACTTGGGCAATCGTAGAACACATCGAAAAGAGATGCTTCCTTCGTCGCAATACGAACGGAATCGGTTGGCTTCTCTGCCGTATTTTCTGCGGCTTGGCTAGAACCGGGCATCTGTGAGTTTATACTCTCCTTTTCCAGCTCCTTCCTCACTTGCTCTAAAAAGCGATTAATGCGAAAATTTTGTTTAAAACTCAGCAACAAGAAGAAGAAACCGGTTCCACGCCATTGGAACTATTTACAGCATACTACGGTCTTCGAATATAAGTAACCCTTATTGTATGATTATTACGCTTTTAGTTCCTTGTATCAACAAAAACAACGAAATACTGCAACTACCTCAAATATTAATTCCCAGCTTCTTACTTCATCTTTCCATAAAACTATGCCCCGAGTAGTCGAAGGAATACAGTAATGAAATCAGAATAGCGACAACGGCAAAGCTGCATGGAAAACTTCCTCAGCATAAGACAAGTAAAGATGACAAATTAAATTTAACTGAAATATATACGTCGAATACCTCTGAGGAACGCATGATGTCTCGCTTGGGCGAGTTCTTCTGATGTCTTAACTGTAGCCTTAAACTTCTCCTGCCTGGCAATAGCTGCCATCGCCGCTAGTTTCTTCTCTTCAGAAGCGTTAACTTCAACCAAATTACAACCTTCCTGGCCGGAAGATATTTGAGACTCGCCACGACCCAAACAGTAGCCGTTGGAATCCGCAAACTATTGAATTGAATAAACAACAATGTTGTAAAACAACGGCATTCATTTAATCTACACGTTAAAAATACAAAAAATGACCGTTAGAATAATAAACGCGCCAGAATAGGTACAGATTCTGCCCGCTTGGAAATAATACTGCTGCTGCGCTAAATAAAAAAAAGACAGCTGAGACCCAGATTCCAGGTCATGCCAGTTAATATCGTACATAAGATTTTAATGAACCGTTTTAATTAATTACGTATATTACAAATATATAGTTTTGAGATATCGTTTTTGAGATTTCATTATAAACCAATACACAGACAACCGATAATGCTAGGCACATAAATACGTAGATACTGATTAGTATAAATAGCACTACGAAGATGGTGGTTATTGGTCGATATAAAGGGTTTTCGTTTTCCAATTTTAATTATAATTTGTGCAAATGCATTAATATAATATTAGCGATGCAATTCTGAAGCAGTATGCTACTTGCTTAAATATAAAACAACATGCAACGTTGTAGGCCTAGGGTAAACTCAGCTAGCTATGACAAGTGCCGAATGAATTTCGTACTGTATTTTTGTGCTCTTATCACGTATTGATTTTTAGAACCGTTTAATAATATTGTGCCCATTATTGGTCGATTTTAATTCATTTCTTGTTAGGAAAGGAGTACAAATACAGTGAGAAGTGTAAAATCGTTCGGCACACAACTATCCTGCAGTTTTTTAATATTATACTAACTCACTGTGAAAGCGTTAAATTCTAAATTCGAAGTACAATACCTAGAGAAAATCCAATCCATCATAAATTGGGTTTCAACGGCCTTTTTTGTCATTTAGCGCAAAAATTGGTGTTTCGCAGTGGGCAGAATCTGTATTTTACAAAGTCTGTTATTGTAGCGGACATTTCTTGTATGTTTGACGAGCAGAATATATTTAAGCCTAAAACAACTTCACATGTCACATGGAAATTAAGTATTTTACGAATTGACAAACTAATTAATTTACGGATGGCGTATCCTTAGACTTTTTCCCATCCTTGCGAGGCTTCTTTTTGGTGGGGACCTTGACCTTAGACTCTTCAGGTGGTGCAACATTGTTCAAAACACGCTTTGTGGATCGAGTGTTCCGTGCTGCAATGATAGAAGCTGCATCTTCGCTGCTGAGTTCAATACGGACAGATGTAGGTAATGTTCTTCCAATACTAGATGCAAGTGCTTTGGGACCTCCTGGATTGTCATACAGCAAAATTTTAGCTGGAACTCCTACTAGTCCATCTTCTGCACTATTCCCAGTCATGCCAATAGAGCGGCAGGGGTTGTACACCAAAACAGAAGATGGAACTATTGCATGTCCATTTTCATTAGCAGTGCTTGAGCTTGCCGATGTAACTGTCCCTCCAGTGTTAATAGTTCTTGAAGTTGGTGCTACGCTCTCTGCCCTAGGAACTGAAACTGGTGAGACTGCTGCTGGTCGAGATGGACCAGGATTATCGAACAATGCCATGGAGTTACGCAGGTCTCTCTCAGATCTCTCGTACTCAGTAATCATCTCAAGACAATCAAGGTTCCCAACAGGCTCCCAGGAATTGTCAACACTGTTAAAAAAATCGGAAAATAGTGACTTTGTTCAGAATTGTTTAGTATGAATCTTGATAAAATACTAATCACTCAAAACTTATGACCTGATACACCACGATAAGGGAATGTAAATAAATATAAATATTCAACATCGAAATGCGAGCTTTTGGTCTAAATGAATATTCCCCGTCAATCTAAACTGAGCGAATAACAAAACAACCCGGTCTAGCCGTATGCAAATGCAAACTAAAAATAACTGCTTTAAAACAAGTTTTAAATAAATGTTTAAAACATTTTAAAACATGCTGACCAAGTTTAACTATTTGGTGCGGTGAAGAGAATATTCGCTTCAGAAGACTATTCGACGAATACCGAAAAAACACTATTTGCTGCATAATTAAACATTTGTCTTCCTTATATATGTATTACCAGTCCTAAACGATTTTCGCATTGACGTCTAATTAAGCGTCGAGATCGAGAGATCACCCGCACAATGCATGTATTAAGAGATTGCAGGGAGAACTTAATGTTTAAAATTTATTAAGACTTATTAGATATTTACTTCAGTTTTCATATTTCATCAACCGAGTGAAATATGTACATGCAACCAACAGCCAAAAGTATTTGACATACCTAGTGTAACCGGAGTACTACGGAGTAAACTTATCTTCAACGAATTAATTTATAAAGGTTGAGAATTCTTACTCGCCCCAGCCTTTCCATTTCAATAGATACTCGATTCTTCCATTTCGAATCCGTTTGTCTACAATTTTCTCGACCTGCCACGTTCTTTCGGGGTCGTCATTGCTGTCTTCATCAGAATCACTCTCACTCAAGGCAGTAGTGATGGGAAGCCGCTGAGCCCCATCCAAGGTCCACCTCATTCCGGACATGCTTTCTCCAGTTTGTCTTTCGACCTTGCCCTTCTTTACGACCTGTAGAAAATGGAAACCAAAGATACTAAATGAGATCCTTCACAGTACGGCTGGTGCGGGGTTGTCCACATTCACACATAATTGAGGTAGTGTAGCACATATCAATATCACGTATTTCTTGTACCTCACCCGTGTACTGAAAGGGGCAGACGGCTCTATGTTTTTTTAACCCACACCTATTTATTATGGAACTCTTGACCTGTGACGCGCACGAAGCACTGACGCGAACAAAAATTGTTGTTGTACTTATCGTGATAAGCTACTTTTGTTTAAACAACCTTTTTTAAAGTGTCAGGTTCAGGTTCAGGGTTCTTTGTAGATCTTGGGCACATCTGGAAATCTGACCGGTCGATTTTTTGATATTTTTTTTAAATCCGATTTTTGTTTCATGCCTTTTTTATTTTAAAAAAATCATGATATTCTTGGCATGATTTTTTTTTATTCATTTTTTGACTATATAATATAGTGTCAGTGTCCATTACAAGTAAAACCACAAAAAAATATGAAAAAATCCCATTTTTTTTAGATTTAAATCAATGATGCTTTGTGCCAACAACCATGATTAATATACTACTACTTAGTAGTACAAAAGTAGGCAATACACAATACAATGCAAAATGCAACCCAATTAAATAGTAGTTTGTAGTTACCGGCTCGTTTATACCTAAGGGGGCGCAACAGGGTGTCTCCATCGGTGAAGTTACATTCATTCAAGTTAGGTTAGGTTATGAAAAACGTCCCGAAGGAGTTAAGTACATAAATTCAAGCCATGTTAGGTTAGGAATTTCATAAAGCCCGTTCTAAGAATCGATGAGTATTACCCTGTATATGAGAATAGGACTTAAGCGTTTTTTCTCCGCGCCCCGTCAAGTGTCAGGGTCAGGTGTCAGGTGTCAGGTCCAATCGACCCGTAGTTACCTTCTTGATCTTCTGTTTTCGTTTGTGGTCTAGTTCCTAGTAACCCCATGAAATTTTGTCAGTTAGTTTTCAGATTCCATGTACTATTGTCCGACGTTAATTTAAACACGAAATGTATGCAAAATAAACTCGAAAACTAAAAAAGTAAAAATACCACGTATCCCGCCGTGTGGTGTCCGTCAGTCTCTGTGTCTGTCTGGTGTGGTGGTGTACGTTCAAACAAACGAGACATTTCAAAATTCCCTTAATAATTAATATTTCACTGTATCAGAGTATAGACCTCTACATGCACATTGAATACATACAAGAATGCTCCTTTCATGCCAGCATAATACATAGTAGCAGGAGTTGTGTTTTAATTTTCGTTTTACTTTGCGTGATATTTCCGATTTAAGTAATTATTTTTGTTCAATTTTCTGAATGATGAACTTTTGCGGGTATTTCTGGAGCCATCAACGTTTTAAACATCTGAAGGAGCTCTAGTGGGTACATACTCAGGGGCACATTTCTTCGAACCACTACGATCAGTTTATGACGCTGTAGTTTTTTTCAAAAATGTGTGGCTGGTGACGGTGAATGGTGAAGGTGGTGTGTAACAAATAAGTTTACCTTACCTAATTCAAAATTCTACGATTTAACGTTACAAATAATACACATCAACAAAAATTTAACTAATTGGAGGAACGCGAAACCAGTTATGACTGATTGATTACGATTACGTAGGTATTAGAAAAACGCAATATAACCACAATAGTACATATGATCAGTTTATAATAATTTTTCATTTTACAAAATGCGTTATTTTCATAAAAAGTAAGTACCTACGTTCCTACGTAATGTTTCTTGCTATTGCGAAACTTTGATACGCTTGGCTTTGATGTGAAATCCTCTTACAGTGTTCTTGGTGAGCTTGTGCAATTGTGAATCTGCTTGTGATTGTGCTGACAGAGTATTCCAATGAATATATTTTTACTAGCTGAACCCCGTCCTACGGACAGGAAATTAAGTAAAATGCGAATTTCTCAAAACCAACTTAATGCCAAAAACACAATACAGACCCGTGAATTTAACTAATCCGTGTATCCTTTCCCCTTCAAAAACCCGTAATACCTGTGAATTTAACTAACCCGTGTATCTTTTTACCTCCAAAACCCCGTAATACCCGTGAATTTAACTAACCCGTGTATCTTTTTACCTCCAAAACCCCGTAATACCCGTTAATTTA
>JAQFXY010001459.1:0-10483 GCA_034693865.1 Ceratophysella sigillata | reverse complement strand
TGATCATATGCGCCTTTGTCAGCAATGCAAAGTTGAAAGGGCTACAAATGTAGTCACACCGGCATAGAAGGGTTAATCCGAACTTCAGAAACCAAGAATCACTCATCACTCCAGATCTGCTGTATAACGAGACTCTGTTTTTGCGAGCTATTCGGATTCTCGATTTATGCAGCTTGGACTGGCGATCGTTAGAATTTAGTTATTCTCTTCTGGCTGCAGCTGTTATCTCTAATACCATTGGTGAGTTTGAGATTTATGTAAGAATCCACCAAATTAAAAATGCTGAAACAGAATTTTTTGGTGTTATTTTTAGGCAAAGATGCTGCTTTAGAGTGTAGTGGGTTCAGGTGGGAAACTTTGGTTGATTGTTGTCTTTGGATGGCTCCGTATGCACAAGTTATCAAAAGTGAGAACAAAGAGGATCACATATTGCCTCAGATTCAAAATCCGGATGAAGCTAGCCATTTAATTCAGTCCCGATCTATAACTATCGAGTTATATGTAAGTTTTATGTTTTCTATTATTGTTATTTAAAATCGCCGTGCTTCTTATGCCAGGCCTTTTGTTTTGATTCAACAGGAAAAGGTTCAAGTGCTGAATAGTTCGTGCTAAGAATCCTCCACAGTCTTCTACGCTCCGATCCACCACAGATGGAAGATGGAACTCATTTAATTCTAGAAAATAAAGGTTCAGATTATCTATATATGTACAATATATTTCATACTACTGATTATTCGGCTGTACTAGGTGTTCTTAATGCTAGTGCCTCATTCTTTGTGAATATTCTAAATACAGCTTATTTTATCAGTTATCTTATGAGTAATTGAGGGCATTCTGTTTGCAATGTCACTCGAGTATTTAGTTAGGCGTCAATCCCAGTGTTAAACACGATTCACCATGATAACTCAGTTGTCTTTCAGATGAAACTACTAAAACATTAATACTTTTTTATTGAATTGTTGTTATTCCTTAAATCTAAACCGATTCATTTAGGAAATACTGTATGCTATGCATTGAAAGGATATATTGCCTTCACTCATTTACCTTTATTTAATACATGTTATAAGCATCTGATTTGTAATTTTTCCTGGTAAAATCGTGAGTTCCTATCAGGATTGCAATATTTACTAATAGCAATGAACGGGGTCAGTTTTGACAGAATGGTTAACTTTTTAGACCAGAAAGGTCTTATGGGATGCCCATGGCTGTCCGTCCGTCCGTCACTTAATAAATACACCCACCTGGGATGTAAACGTGTGTTAAAATAAAAGTTTCAAAAGTTAGTACCATTTTATATAGGGGCGATCGAGCAATTCTGTGGACTCGAGTCCAAACATGGAAACAAGTATGGGTTTACAAAACGCGATTTTGATTTTATTGATATTGATTTAATTTATATACTTCATATGTAAATCCCTTTGATTAACCTTGATTGGATTTATATACGTCATATGTAAATCCCTTTGATTAAATTTGATTAGATTTATATACGTCATACGTAAACCCCTTTGATTAAATTTGATTGAATTTAAATACGTCCTATGTAAATCCCTATGATTAACTCAGTCTTGCTATATAATATGCTGGAGTATGTTATCGACTTTCTGGTCCCGAGCTGCCTTAAGGCAGGTTTTTTGTATAAATAGTGCAAATATCAATTTATAAGATTATATAAGATCAATTCTACTTGATTATTAATACTTAAGCCATGTAAAAATGAATGATTCGGAAATGTTTCACTTGTAAATTATTGAACACCGAATTCCTTAACGTTAGATTATATTGTAGTTATAAATAGGTAATAATTGAAATGGAAAACGAATTGAATTGAAATCTATAATACTAAAATTGGCAACATCGTATTTCACAATAAAAGTAAAAAAATTCTCACATCATCATGTTTTTGACTCTAGGACATTTGGGCAAATTCCACTTTGTTTTTATTGACTCGAACTGGATTGCCAAAACGTGCTATTAACCGTCTCTAGAATGCAGTTAAGACCCATACCAATTTACAAAAATAATGAATGCCAGACTCTTGAATTTACCATTTGGGCCAAAGTAGTAACGGTAAAAAAGTTGTGGTGGAAAAGGAAAGACAAACTTGACTTTCTATTTGACAAAGTGACATTTGCCCAATTGACTGACCACCACCTTAAGGACGAGATATACCGCTTCACCCCTATATTTCTACAATTTATTTTATTTTGTA
The DNA here is from genome assembly GCA_034693865.1 of Ceratophysella sigillata. NCBI lineage: Eukaryota > Metazoa > Arthropoda > Collembola > Poduromorpha > Hypogastruridae > Ceratophysella > Ceratophysella sigillata. The sequence continues at coordinate 8,271 of JAQFXY010001459.1, read as the reverse complement.
AAGAATAATACAAAAATCAAAACAGTGAAAACCCACAACGGTTTTTCACTAAGTTTACGTATGTTAGTTTTTAAATACAATAAGCTAAATTAATAAAACAAATAAAATTGGTACACGTTTAGAATAATGTTAGCCATCGCATGATGGTTTGGATTTTTTAATTTTTGTATTATAATCTACAAAATCAAATACATTAGTGAAATATAGGGATGATGCGGCGTCTCTCGTCCTTACATTATTCATCCATAATACTTTTACTACATATGTATGTAATCGTTTATGGTGCAAGTATGCACGCATGCATGTCGTCTGTAGAATGGTTAAGTTCGTTATGTTTTAAGAAGCATTGACTGACACAAATATGTCAATTCATTGGCAACCGTTTTTAACGCATTTTAGATTCGAATTATTTACAGAGTTTTTGATCAGTGTAATTAAAACACAATTTTGTTGAGAAAATGAATTTGGAATTTTTGGTGTGGATAATAATGAGAGTACGCTCCGGGGTTTGGCGCTCTTTGTAGCACCGCCCCTTCTCATTCCCCACCCTTTTCAATTTTACCCATACATCTCGACTTCATAAAGTCTAAACATTAAAATTAATAACAACTAAACTGAAAACTCGTTCGTTGCTCGTCCCTTGGGAATTGTTTATTCTGATTGTGAATTTTGAATCATTCACGATACTGGGTCATTGGTGACTGGGGACTTGCGCGTGAGCGTTGACACGCCGTATCGCAACTAATTCTGTTGCTCACGCTCTACGTTCTGCTATCTCTCTGCATGCTCCGGTGCGTTGTATAATTAGTCCTAGGCGGGTGTCTCTGTCATCTGTTGCGAGTTATCTGGAGGTATTGGGTGGCTACGGGGAATAAAGATGTCTAATCAAAATCCAGTTGTGGCTCCGATCCAGTCAACGGCCGGAGCCGTTCCTGTACGGAATGATAAAGGTTGGTCCAATTCTCTTGGCCTGTAATTTAATTACGTGGACGTTTACAAGCGGATTTGGTTGATAATAGTGCGAATGATAAATGACATTTATTTATGTCCATCATCTGTCACTTGTGACAACTGCATATAAACCACATGTCAATGTCAAATACAGATATATAGTAATTCTAAATCTGTACGTTTTCTAGGTCAAGTATCTATGCAGAAGGTCAAGGTTCATCGCTACATTTCTGGAAAACGACCTGACTATGCTCCTCGAAGCTCTAGTGAGGGTGAAAGTGAAGACGAGGAATTTATCGTTCCGTCAAGACTCAGACAGGACCAGGATGGTGATGGTGGAAAAGTAATTTAACAATTATATTTTGTAGTCTTACGTGCTACTTAATTTTTACATTTAATACAGCGTTAAATACATTTGCTACGGCTCTCCCTCCGAGTCGATAGTCGAGGCAGTTGCAGTACAATGATTGTAGTCTCTGCATCGGGAGATGATCTGGCCGAAACAGCGTAAATATCACCAGTTCCGGAGTAGTGCACCTTCGCAGAGTTGATTCCATGCTGCTCAGTTTATTGAGGTTGGTCGTTGGAAATATTAATTAGGTAACTTATTTTTCTTGCAGGATCTTCCCGTCGAATTATCAGAGGTCGAAAGAATGGACCCGCGTTTGCGTCGACTTCAGAAAAATATTCAAGAGAGGCAGCGAAGGTTAGTATATAATGACAATCGCAATCTTGACTATGCTGCAAGCAAGTCTACTAAATACTGAATCTAAAAGCTTTTCTTATTTTTTAAGGATTGAGCAACCGGAGGTATTAAGTGGAGATAGTGCGAGTGAAGAAGAGCGACCTGGAAGGCACTACGAAACAGACTCGGACTCGGAAGGCGAGTTTGAAGAAGACGCAGACATTGAGCGCCGAAGAACTTTTCTTCGTCAACGGGCACTTGAAAAACTGGAAGAAGAAGAGTTGCTTACAAAGGAAGAAGAAAAGGACTCCGAGAGTGAAGAAAGTGAATCAGAGTATGAAGAGTACACTGGTAAGTAAGAGCTTACTTCTGTTGGTAAAATTATTATTGAACGCCTAATTGGAATCAGAACCAGTTCTGTGGTAGGAGCATTCTCATTGCCATACGGTCCAAACGGAATTTTTACCTGTATACAAGTATGTTATTTTTTCTGAAATTCCTAAACCTGAGCTCTCGCTGACTCATTGACTGATGCCGCAGTACCTATCGCAACTTAAAGCAGAAGCCTGATCAGTGATCAGATTTCGGATAATTGCATCTTTGATTAGTGAGTAAGTTTCCATTTTTTCAATAATCAGATTCTGAGGAGGAAGCGAGGCCGAGATTGAAGCCTGTATTCGTGAAGAAAGTTCAAAGAGTGACAATTAAACCGACCGAACCAGTGGAAGACAAGCGTGTGGACGAGGAGGTTAAGATCAAGGAGGAGAAGCGGAAAGAGACTCTGAAGCTTGTGGAAAGTGAAATACTTCGTGACAAGGCGGGTGGGACGAAGCTGGAGGACGTGGATGCAATGGCAAATGTGCCCAAACTAACGGATGTCAACACGGATGACGAGAATGAGGAGACGGAGTACGAGTCATGGAAACTACGAGAACTCAAACGGATTAAACGTGACCGTGAAGAACGAGAGGCGTACGTTGACAATTACAGAAGGCATTTACTATTTAGTAATGCCCACCATTAATCTACAGTTTATAGCTGTGTTATTTCATGTCATATTTAAGTAATTTTGATTCATTTTCTAGTATTGAGAAGGACAGAATGGAGCTGGAACGAATTCATAATATGACTGAAGATGAGCGTCGACTGGAAATGAAGCTAAAGCCCAAAGTCATTTTGAACAAAGCATTGAAGGGGAAGTACAAGTTTCTCCAGAAGTATTATCACAGAGGTGTCTTCTATTTGGTATGTTCTTGATGTCGTACCTGTCTGTGCATTTGTATTTGTCGTTAAGTTTCCTTGGTAGTTAATACTTTTCTATTTGTTGCTCTTTAGGACAAGGATGAGGATGTGTTCAAGCGAGATAATTCCATTCCCACATTGGAAGATCACTTTGACAAAACCATCTTGCCCAAAGTGATGCAGGTCAAAAACTTTGGACGGAGTGGCCGGACTAAATATACACATCTCGTGGATCAAGACACAACTAATTTTGAGTCGCCGTGGGTGTCGGACTCAACTCAGAATGTCAAATTCCACTCAACCCAGGCTGCAGGAGTTCGGCAAGTTTTTGAGAGACCAACACAAAAGAAGCGAAAAGTCGACGACGATAACATGTAGCACCCTTGAATTACTTTACTGAACATCATGTGGTTGAATCTTGAATATTCCAATTAATCCAATAACCACTGCATCTCAAGGAATTTCACTATCCACTAAAAATCTTAAAATGAATTAAAATGTACATAAATGAGTAAATCGTACAAACTTTTACCATTTATTTGTATATATTTTATTCCACTGATTTTCACTTTACTTATAGTAGCGCAGCGCCACGAAATTATGTGAGTCAATTAAGTCGCGAGTCATAACATTAAACCATTCCTAATAACTATATATCAACTAAAGTTTAACATAGATCCGCACCAAGGATCACCGAGACTATAGGTATTGCCCAATAACAATATTTTACGCACATTCCATAAAGGTACAATTTAAGCTTGTATCTTGGATCTCAGCTACGATTGTCTAGTTATCGATATCGATACTATGCGATGGCGAATTAGTTTTCTACATATTATAGAGAGCTATCATAGTAGTCGGTATAAGAACAATTCACAAAGACAAGGCGACGCACAAATACTTAAAGCTCGATTTATATTTAGGAGGACTGCAGGATTGTCTGAAGATCAGAAAAGACCCCATGACAGGTTTCAGCAAACGCCTTTCCATCTCTTCCGCCTTTGTAGGTGGCCGTGACACAGCCAAGACCTCCTTCCCAAATCTGGTAACCCAAACCAAATCCATCCTCAACAACAGGACCGAAGGCTCCAATCCTAACAGCCGGACTCGCCAATGTCGAAGTCGAAATAATATTTCGATTAATCTTTGCATATGCCGAGTCCTTGAATATACTTGGGACTTCCAATCCCTTCTTCTGAGCCAGGGTTCTTAGTGCAAACAAATGCCGATCAAATCCTTGACCTGGAAGTGTTTAAAACTAGTATTGACACGAAATACTTCCACAAAGCACTTATAATTTAGACGAACATGTTTACCCATTGCTGCCTCCTTAGTTAGCTGATTGTGCTTTTCAGAACACTTTTTGATTAAGTCCTTCAATTCAGATTTTTTGTCTCCCCAGTTTTTTTTGGACAATATTTCACTCACTTCCTGCAATGTAATTCCAACTGTAGCTTAGTATCTGTTATGGAACATAATTTATTAAGACAAAAATAGTTAACAACCTACCTTTGTCAGAGAAGTAGCAGGCCTAATAGTTTCAGTCCGACCGTGTCTGAATGCAGCTGTACTACATGATTCATAGCTAGCTGGTGTATGATTGTACATTCGCTGATACGCGATCTAGAATGCGAAAATTGGTCTTCAAATTAATGCCTGTCGTTTAGAATAACACATGTACTGCAAAGCAAAGAAGTGCTACTTACCTGAAATCCGAGCTGCATAATTGAGTCCGGACTTATTCCCCATTTCTTGCACTCACTTTTTCCATACTTCTCATAAAGAAATGTATCAATTTGCAGACTCTCAGTGTGTGATTTCAACCTCTTCTTTGCATCTTGAATTCCCTCTTTTGCCTTGGCATCAAGTTCAAAGTCTACAAGACATAATAATATCAGAGTGCCAGTGCAACATATACGACCAGTTGTTCCTTTTCACTTACGCAATCTTATTGGTGGAATCATTGGTCGTTTCGGCTGGGTAGAGTTTGACCACTGATGATTCTTACTGTCACTGTGGATTTCGTTGAAGAAGCGCATAACAGCTACGCCGTCTCCCCATGCATGCTCAAACGTCACTCCAGCCCAAGCATCCTTACTCAAAATCATTTGAAATGATTTGTCAAACCACCTTCATAAGTTAAGCACTTAGATTAACACTTCATGATTAACACAATCACGGAATTATTGATAAATACATTAATTGCACGCACCGATTAGTACTATCCGAATGCAAGAAGCTTCTTGTAATACCAGAGGGGTCTGTTCCAAGCTCCACGTCGTCCAAACACAGTACGAATAGAGCAGTGTCGATCTCCTCCAATGACTTCTGGTTCCTGGCACTGGTACTAACTAGATGTTCACGGATGGCAGCCCATTTGTTCCGATCTTGCGATGTCATCACACCGAGTGGATTGACCTCTGGTTCCACTCCGTTGCTCAATATGTAGTCAATGCTTCCCATTATTTCACTAACAGGTAAAATATTTCCTGCGCAAAGAAAGGCACAACTCTTTAGTACTTACAGTACGACGAATACACATTGTTAAATATTATTCTTAAGAACAATCTTTCTATAGTCTATACCTTCAGCGTCCAAAACAGGACAAGAGTAAAAGTGACCTCCACGCATGACGGCTATGTGACGGACGTCCTTGTCTCCTTTCTTCAGTCTATCCAGTCCTACATGAGGAATTCGAGTGGAGCGGAAAAGGCTTGTGTATTGCGACATGTCCAAAGGAAAAGCCTGGAAAATAACACACATCATTGCAGCTTGTTTATCGAGATTTCCCACTCCCTCTGCTCACATAAATCTATTTATATCAATTACCTTGAATACATATGAACCATAGGTGGCAAACGCGGTGGGAAGAAGTTTCATGACGGATCGATACGTATTAGTATCACTCTTCCGGGGATTCATGTGATATACTTCTGGTCCAAGCTCTTCCTTGTCCAGCGACTTCATGAACCTACAATAATATGTAAAAATAGGCATTCAACACAATATCTTAGGTATAGACATATCTTTAAATACTTGAAAATAATTCAATTCATTATAGTCAGTAGTACTCACCTCAGAGACGATACGAGCAGGTTAGTTGTCCGGACCAGTTGACGCTTGTTCTTTTGAAGCTGGTCTATCACAGGATCCTCAACAAATACCAATGCAGGATTGTAGTTAATAGGAAGTGGTTGACGGTCACGTAAGTACATGTCAAACCATGGGGCAGAAATGTAACTCGTTCCCTTCAACGACTTGTCTAGCGCCACCAATTCCTCATGAAGTTCTGTAACAAAAACGCAAAAGCACAAATTATGATTTACTCGGGTTGAAATGGGTTGTTCTTTGTTCTTAAGGATTTCCATTTCCTTACTAAGTCCAATGCCGCTTTGAAAATCCTTAACAAATCCTTGAGTTTTCTTGAAATCCTCTGCAGATATAATGCATTTTATGGAATCTAGGTATCGCTGAGCAGTTAACTCCAATTTGGGCACTGCAAGCCGTGGTAATGACTTTTGGAAGTAATAAGTCGGTAAGGAGCTTTTTGGTAAACGTTGAAACGCGTCACTCTTCGAATCTGTTATTTCAGGAGTTCTGGCTGATGCTTCTGTACTCAATTGACAGACCGTGGCCGATTTGCAAGCTCGAGCTTTGTAGGCAAACCGAAGCGAGGACTCGGTGTTTCGTAACATCATCCTTCTCTGCTATTGCTTTTTCTGCCAAGATGTGCTGCACAGCTGAAAAGTAAACAGATGGACAACATGAATCAACACATTAATTTGATAGTTCAAACCCGCTTTCTTTACTAAAAGCGCAAGAATTTCGCAATGCACGTATATTACATCCCTAGCTTGATCAATTGGAGTCAGCTATTTATACATTTTTTTACATATTATTTATTAGTGAATTGAATAGATACACCTAATCGATAATGCAAATGCCGCTGATTCCACTCTGTCAGTCACCAGTCACCCCCAGCTGCCAGCTGTTGGCTTTAAAGTTTCACATAATTCACACTGTCAAATAATTGTACGAGTAATTAGTGCGCAGCTGAAGCTTTGATTTAATTCATACGCTGAGACATTAGATGCTAAAGTGTTAGTTAGAAGATATATCACATAAGATTACGGTAACGGTGACGGGCACTGAACTGGACAACCAGTCACAGTCAAGAATGGACAGATTAATCGTACTTTTTACGTCTATCTAACCGACTATTACTTTGTTTTATTACCTGTTGACCGGTCTGACGTAAGTCCTGTGCTAAATTACAGTATGTGGAAGTGTACTAGTAACAAGGAGACGCAAAATGTCAACTGTCAGCCAATTTTTATCCACCTTACCTTCTTCCTTGTCACTTAACCCACTGACAACCGCAGCGCAGTCAGCCGTTGTTTCACTGAAACATCTGTGATTTCAACCGTGGACAGAACCCCGCTTCTATTGGCAAACGTCTCACGTCACCTCAATAATATCAAGCAGTAATTTTCGTTATTGCAATAACAATTTCTATAACTTCTAAACTAACTTTTAAGTCAATTTGCGATGCCTTAAGCGACCCGAAATACGAAATACCAAATGCATATGGGGAGGCCTTGGAGTTTAGAGGGTTTCGAGTTCAAAGACTTTTCGTTTTCACAATACCATTGTCCATTGTTATTATTAGTCTAGCTTGACGCTTGACCCTATTCTGGAGTAGGGACTTTCAGTAGTCTAAATTCATGATACATTCCAAAGTATAGTACAACCGGAATCGGATGGACGCAATTTGTTTTAACTATTATTGTATCCGAGTGAGAACTCAGAACTTACTCGAAAAATGAAACATCTAGTGGTTATTCCGAGATTCAATTTATAATCGACGCCTTACCTTAACACGGAAATGATTGTAAGTTGTTGTTGTGTTTACAGCAAAAGATAATTTAGAAGTTTCAACAAGGCTGAATCAGGAATCTGAACTAGCTATGCTACGATTTTTAGCAAAATCTCTAATAGTCCAGGCAGATCTGTTTTGAATTATTCTTGATTTTGACTTTGGATATAGTGCTTCTGAACTTACATAGACCTATCAATACGTTCTAATTTCTAGTTTACCCAAGTTCTGATTTTTATGGTTGCTAGTACTTGGTACAATACAAAGCATTCTACTTTCTATTTTAAAAGTACATGTATGTAGCCCATTGTACATATATGCACATGATAGAGTACGTACTTATACAACAGTTTTGATTCTAGTAGCCCGGTTGCTGAGGCTGTTGCAAGTTTATACATTGTACAAGTATGAACAATACATTCACCATGTATGTAAATTAGGGGATCACGTCAACTCAACTCCAACAACTCAACTCCAGTCAATTCAACTCGGTCAATTCAACTCCAGTCAATTCAAC
>JAQFXY010001458.1:0-10484 GCA_034693865.1 Ceratophysella sigillata | reverse complement strand
ACGGCGTACGTATATCTGAGCTTATGGACCAATCCTTAGTGAGCCTATTTGCAGAGGATGAAAACAACTTTATAATAAATGCAAGCTTAACTTAACTAAACGTAACAAGGCTGCCGTAATTACACGCAGAACATTTGCTACGGAACGGATAGCAGCCAAATATTGAAATATGCGAATTCTGTAATGCAGTAAAACAACAGAAGTAGAAGATTCACGGTATAGTCAACTACATAACAGCAAATATAGACGCAACAGCCTCTCGCGCTAAAGAAAGAAAATACCCGCATGAGCTTACCTACAGAGCTTGAGGAGAACAACAGCGATAACCATGGCCACTTTCCAGAACATCATGAAGCCAACAGTGAAAATCTAACGAAGCTTATCACTTCTGGATGTCACTACTTCCATTTTGTTAGCTTTAGTATTCCAATAGACCGGAATTGCACCTAGATAATATCCAGTGCTGTGCTAAGCAAAAAGTTTGTGGTTTTTTCTGACAAATTAGCCCACAATTCGTCAGGCTTCATTCTGATCAACCTACTTTGTCCTAACGAGGCTAGAATTATTTCTGCTGGAAATAATGCCTTCGTAGGAAAATTAAATGGTGCAACTGAGGACCATATCAGTACCTACCTAGTGCGTTTAGGTGGAGCATAAAATAAATAATTTCATCAGGTTGAAGCTGTTAGTGCTGAGTTGCAAGTTAAGTACTCAGAAAGTGCAACTATTACATAAGCGTGTAGTAGATAGGTTCTTCGTTTCATAAAGAGGTCGGAGATTCAAGATTGAAAAATAATTATTTTATTCGTGCTCCGTGCTCCCTTCTTTTCCATACAAATACTTGTTGTGAATTCTCTACAATATTTTTAGGCTCTGACCTTCAGTGAGCCAATAATCCGAAGAAATGAAGCAGTGTCAATACATTTCGCAAAACTCACATTAACCTGTCATGAGTCGTTCATAAGTAGTATTGTCCTTTCAATTCAAAATATTTGGTCACCCTGACAACCAAGCCCAAGTGTTTATTTTCTTGAGACGATACAATTTCAAACTTTTGAACATCATAAACAAACTTTCTAAGAGTTATTCGTGCAGAAAACATTCATTCCCTTTCTTCATCAGCTCATTCCATCACCTAAATCTGCGTGCCTCTGACCTCGGAGATTTCATCATGGAGGACTTTCCAGATGAGGTGAGTAAAAGCTCAAGTTGTAAGTTGAACGTTACCAAATGTGAACATAGAACTGGTGGCTGCTTCTGAATATGCGGTCAACAATCATACCGACTGAAATCGGTGTTGTGCAACGTTATAGGCGGGCTGGCTTTACTGTAGTTTTCAAAGGTCAAATAGGGCCAAAAAACTTGTTTGCATTTTTATTTGTTTCATGATGTTTTAAAGCGGTCGGTCTAGTAGTAATGTCGTATGGGATCTATTAATTAATATTTTTGGTAAATCAAATACTCCTGCATTGGTTGTGCGATCTACTTTCTGGATTTTTATCTCGTCTGGTAGATCCCACTCTGCTTTGCGTTTTCGATTATGTACATAGTTCTATCAGAAACTTGAGGCCTGAAGTTGAAACTAATGAATGGTCAACAAATACAGTACAACATATTATTTTAATTAGCGTTCCTTTGTACATCTAAGTTATAATCAATACTTTATGCATCCAAGGAGTATTTTTCATGTTCCTGATTCTGATTAGTCGTATCTATTCATATCACTGTCACAAGTTATGCTTATTTATATAATTTTAGACTAGAACTATTGGCTATTAATTGCAATTTGTTAGTAATTAATCAGCAACGTCTGCCTTCCATTTGTGTTTTAGATATATTGGAAGTATTCTACAGAATACAGAATATACCTGTCTGATGGTTTTGTTCTCGTATGTCTTAGGTCTTACTTGAGCTTATTTATGTGTATGATTCTGAGTAATATTAAATACTTTATGCATCCAACATCCGCTCCTTTTGTTGGCTATTCATTTCAACTTCAGTCCATACTGTTTCGAGCGTATTTATTCGATACAGACTAAAACTAAAGGAGTAGTACATGGAATATGAAATACGAGTAAAAGATTTCAGAAAGTAGAACGCACATGCAATGCAGTAGTATATGATCTACCAGATCAATTGGTAGATCCGACACAACACTACTACCGGCGTTTTATGCCACTCTTAAAGAAACAATTGACTTTTTTTTTTCAAGTCCAGATTTTTATTTTCGAAAAAATGTTCTTCGCGTCCTGTTAGCTACATTTCAATCAACAGTTTTCATTTTTTTTTTTTTAATTTTCTTCAGTAAGGGTGAATCCGTAAACATTTTTTTTTGTTTTAAGGTGATCGAAAGTATTTTGAAATTTGTGAACGTTGCGTCCCAACCAGTCTGTCGAAGCATCTGCTCGCGTTGGAAGGCAGAAATCGAGAGACTTGGCCTGGCAGTCGTGATTGACGACCGGAAGAAAGATCTGCTGGACTTCATTCGAAACACTGTGATCAAGGAAGCCCATGTGCAATACCTTGGTTGTCAGAATGCTGAATGGCTAACACTTTGCTTGGATGACGTGAGAACTCTCATCTTCAGTGGATACGTGAATCCAAAATTTATAAAAGTCAACCTGTTGAAAGCTACTCACTGGCGGAACTTGAAGAAGCTTTTATTCTACGGAACTTCCCTCATTTCTCAGCCGTTTGCTGAACCTGGAAGCGGCCTCAAACCGATTCATTGCATATTGCCAAATCTGAAGGAACTTCACATTATATTGCCCTCTGGAACAGCCACTCAAGCTGTGGAACAATTTTCACATGGAGTTGGGAAAAATCAATTTTCCATTCCCCAAGGAACTAATCCAGAATTATATCTACACATGATTTTGGATAAACGAGCTAAAATGAATGCTCGCTTCCTCTTGAACTCCATCAATGCACCCAAATTGAAAACTCTATTTTTCTCCCTTGGACGCCACTATTCGACGTTTAATTACAAACAACTCTTTAGATTTGTTGCCGAGCATGGGAATAGTTTGGAGGAACTGATTTGTCCATCCATCCACATGGATGACGATATTACGAGTGAAGCCAGAGAAGTGGCTGACAGACTCCGCCTCATGAAAACCAAACTGAAATCTGTTTTCTTCTCTCACGTGAGTCGCGTATTGAGCAAGGACGACATTTGGACAAAATTTGTGATGGCTCAAACACATCTCGAAGAAATCTTCATTCAATTCCACCAATTTCCGTTCGATACATTCATTCCGTTCGTAAACACGATTTTCAGAAACAATTTCAAAACATTACGCTACGTGGCCATCAAAAGTGAAGGATTGGAAAGTGGGGATGGATGTTTGGAGCTTGATATGCAGCTCCTTGCTTCCTGTACTTTACTCGAAGTTCTTCGAATTTGTCAACGACGTCAAGGAAGGAAGCCCGTATTCTACCCAGTTGCCGAATGCGCCTGTTGTACCAACTGTGGCTGCGAAGAAGGTCTGATTACAGTCTCAAGTGACTCAAACCTTATCTCACGACTCAAGAATATAAACTCTTTACCAACCACGTTGAAAGTATTTGAAACTACGTTCAGCACGAACGAAGACTTTGATGGAGTTCGTTTCTTGAAGGAAATGGTGAACCTGGAAGAAGTTAAAATGACTGGCATTCGTCGGATTGGCTTCATGGAACAACGAACTCATGTCTTGCAGTTTATCAAACTTGCCCGGCGTCATCGTCTACTAAATTCATTTGAAATTGAATTTCAATTTTTGAAAAGTGTGGTGCCAGATATCGGAAGAAGTTGGGATGAGCTCCGACGAATCGACGACATTGATGAACCTTGCTTTGCACTGTTCCAAATCTTACATCCTTCTGCTGTTCTGGAAGCCCATCCTTCATGGTTAGTCGAAAGTCTTTACTTTGGAGGAATGTTTCCCGAAAACTTGTTTGCAGATAGATACGATACTGGATTTACGATTAAGAACAAGCAAAATGTTTCGTACATGCGGAATTACTTCGACGCGATCGACAAGGGACTGGCTCCGTGTTCGATTGAGACCTTTCAGCCCTATGATGTGGATCACTCTGGCAATTCGTACACAATCAACGGTAGCCTAATGGATGAGGAATGTTGGGGATGCACTCGCACTCCCTTGCGCTCCATTACCTCAAGTTCATCTGACTTCCACAAGGTTTACAGCCGATGCAACGTGGATCAGGGGAAGAGCCGAATTGTTCTGTTGGTCAATGAACTTGTGCGTGTGGAGCAGATGTTTAAATGGATGATGAGCAACATTGTGCCTGGCAAATTTGAGAAAATCAATAGTAAGTTGCTAACTTGAATGCTCGGATAATTTATTTTTGATTAATTATTTACTGGTTATTGTTGTTGTCCGGAGTAGTATCTGTTCTCGTTGCATCTTTTAGTTCGATTACGCGTTAAGCTACTACCTGTGCAAGATAAAACAATTAATGATACTTAGAAAAATTTCGGTTCAGCATCTGCTACCTGAAACAGCGCCTCATTTGTTTATCTCGATGAGTGTCGTTACTAGCACTTTTGTACTGGTCATTTCCTCTAACTTAGCTTAACTTAGTCCTAGCACGGCAGTGCTCCCGAAATATGCTTTTAACTTTGAAATGCCTGTAATAAGCAAGGCTGACGCTGAAATATTACATACTAGTTAATCCGTCGCCTCCGGCTTCTGCTAATCGCGCATTTAACCACTGCAAACCGAATGCAGTTAGGATAGTATGTAAGGCTACACGTAACAGGCAACAGGTGTCAGCTCCGAAAAGCTTCGGGTTATGTTAAGCGCATTTCAAGTCTCATGTTCAAATATTAGCAATTGGAAGGCGCAATTCACATAAATAAGTGGGGACTTTGCTAGTCTGTGTGTTGTTTCACATGAGCCGCAGAGCGGGAGATTCATACCTGTTGTAAGAGTTCTTCCATTTAGCAGCTGTCAGGGTTATTTCATAAAACGCACAACACACTTGTAACACACACTCAACGCTGCAGCTAAGGTCTATGTGTTCAAGGTCAAAGGTCAAGGCTTTGGATCTTGAAGATTCAATTTCCAACTTGAATCTTCGCAAATGTAAGTTTGGTGCAATGTTGTTCAAGTTTGAACTGTATTGTTTACAAAATAGCGTAGTTATTGGTCAAAATGGTATTTTTCGTTGCGTAGCCGTTTTTTGCGAGTTTGGCCCACGAAGCTTTATGGTTTGGCCTAAAATGACCCATGAACCGTTGGGTTGACCCCGTGACCTCACAAATCCCATTTTTGAATCAGTTCGGCGCATAAGAATTAGAAGCTTATGTTGAAAGTTTCAGCTCAATCCATGGAGAATTACTCGAGTTAGATTGTACACGGGCGGACAGAAAATCAAATTCGATAGTTATATTATAGTTGTTCATATTATGCTACATAGGTCGCACTTATTTGAAGCAATGATTTGGAATAATTTTATCGCTAATTTGGGAGAACTTTGAACTTATAATGAATACTGTGAATATTGTTAGGCAATTTGACTATATTTACGAGTACACAGTGTCAGTTACTGATAGGAATATTTTGATTAATAAACAGATGGGCCAAAGGAACCGAATGAAATCACGGATTCTGATGCGGAATTGGATGAATCTGATTCTGAATCTGAAGGAACCGTTGAAAATTCCTCAATTTCTACTTCTGAGCCGTCGACACTGACGGAGTTGGATATTGAAGATACTGGAAATACAACTCCAATCGTTTTCAATAAGTCAACTTGCTTCATTCTGCCTGGGGGTAAAAAACCAGTAATTATTTAAGAAGTATTGAATACAACTAAATATGAAGTGAGCATGTAAAAAATTCAAAGTATTGTCGTTTAAATTAACTCTGGCCAGCAAATATATTCTAGCATTCTCTTGCTAACAATTAGTTACGCTTGTGCTACTTCACAGGATGGATTTATTTTACTCGTAAAAGACAGTACTTACGTGTAGCTAGGCTTCGCTGAGCCAATAATCCGAAGAAATAAGGTAGCGTCAATACATTTCCCAAAATTCACATTGACCTGTCATGGTTCGTTCATAATAAGTAGGTACATTGGCCCTCAATTCAAAATATTTGGTCATCCTGACAACGACGCCTGTCTTTGTTTTCTTGAGACGATACAATTCCAAACTTTTGAACATCATACACAAACTTTCGAAGCGTTATTATTCGGGCACACAACATTCATTCTCTTTCTTTATCAGCTCATTCCATCACCAGAACCTGCGTACTTTGACCTCGAAGATTTCATCATGGAGGACTTTCCAGATGAGGTGAGTGCAAGCTCAAGTTGTATATTGAACGTTACCAAATGTGAACAAGGAACTGGTTGCTGCTTCAGAATATGCATCAACAAAAGTACCGGCTGAAGTCAGTGTTGCACAACGTCATTGGCTGACTGGCTGGAGTATAATTTTCAAATGGGTCAGATTTCGGCAGATGTGCTGGCATATGTTAGCGTCCGTCGACTATTTTACCCGGCGATTTTGATTTGATTAACAAACCTCATAAGTAAATATTTTTGATTTATATGCGTAATATGTAAATCCGTTTGATTTTTGATTTGATTTATATACGTCCTTTTTGAATCCCTTGGATTAAATTTGATAAGTCTGGCAGGCAATGTCATCTGTCTGTCCGTCACGTTTTAATTAGACCTAAAAGGACGAAAAGTTGTGTTCAATAAGAAATATAAAAATATTACACCATTTAAGATGCATGCTAGGTCAATATTGGTAGTGTCCTTTCTGGTCCCGAGCTGCCGAAGGCAGGTTTGCATTTATATTTGTTTTAAGGTGATCGAAAGTATTTTGAAGTTTGTGAACGTTGCGTCCCAACCAGTCTGTCGAAGCATCTGCTCGCGTTGGAAGGCAGAAATCGAGAGACTTGGATTGGCAATCGTGATTGACGACCGGAAGAAAAATCTGCTAGACTTCATTCGCAACATTAAGATCAAGGAAGCCCATGTACAATACCTGAGTTGTCAGAATGCTAAATGGCTAACACTTTGCTTGGATGATGTGAGAACTCTCATCTTCAGTGGATACGTTAATCCGAAGTTTATAAAAGTCAACCTGTTGAAAGCTACTCACTGGCGGAACTTGAAGAAGCTTTTATTCTACGGAACTTCCCTCATTTCTCAGCCGTTTGCTGAACCTGGAAGCGGCCTCAAACCGATTCATTGCATATTGCCAAATCTGAAGGAACTTCACATTATATTGCCCTCTGGAACAACCTCTCAAGCTGTGGAACAGTTTTCCCATGGAATTGAGAAAAATCAATTCTCCATTCCCCAAGGAAGTAATCCAGAACCATATCTACAGATGATTTTGGATAAACGAGCTAAAGTGAATGCAGGCTTCCTGTTGAACTCCATCAATGCACCCAAATTGAAAACTCTGTTTTTCTCCCTTGGACTAGACTGTTCGACGTTTAATTACAATCAACTCTTTAGATTTGTTGCCAAGCATGGGAACAGTTTGGAGGAACTGATCTGTCCATCTATTCACATGGATGACGATATTACGAGTGAAGCCAGAGAAGTGGTTGACAGACTCCGCCTCATGAAAACCAAACTGAAATCTGTATACTTCTCTCCCGTGAGTCGCGTATTGAGCAAGGACGACATTTGGACAAAATTTGTGATGGCTCAAACTCATCTTGAAGAAGTCTTCATTCAATTCCACAAGTTTCCGATCGATACATTCATTCCGTTCGTAAACACGATGTTGTGCAACAAATTTACAACACTGCGCTACGTGGTTATTAAAAGTGACGCACTGGAACGTGGGGGATGTTTGGAGCTTGATATGCAGCTCCTTGCTTCCTGTACTTTACTCGAAGTTCTTCGAATTTGTCGACGACGCCAAGGAAGGAAGCCCGTATTCTACCCAGTTGCCGAACGCGCATGCTGTGCCAACTGTCGTTGCATAGAAGGGCTGATTACAGTTTCAAGTGAGTCGAACTTTATCTCGCGACTGAAGAATATAAACTCTTTACCAACCACGTTGAAAGTATTTGAAACTACGTTCAGCACGAACGAAGATTTTGATGGAGTTCGTTTCCTGAAGGAAATGGTGAACCTGGAAGAAGTTAGAATGACTGGCGTTCGTCGGATTGGCTTCATGGAACAACGAACTCATGTCTTGCAGTTTATTAAACTTGCCAGGCGTCATCGTTTATTAAATTCGTTTGAAATTGAATTTCAATTTTTGAAAAGTGTGGTGCCAGATATCGGAAGAAGCTGGGATGAGCTTCGACGTGTTGCTGTTTCTGATGAACCTTGCTTTTCATTTTTCAAAATACTGCATCCTGATGCTGCTCTGGAAGCACATCCTTCGTGGTTAGTGGAAAGCCTTTACTTTGGAGGAATGTTCCCCGAAAACGTGTTTGCAGATAAGTTTGATACTGGGTTCACGATTAAACCCAATCAAAATGTTTCGTACATGCGGAATTTTTTCGACGTGATCGACAAGGGACTGGCGCCGTGTTCGATTGAGACCATTCAGCCCTATGATTTGGATCACTCGGGAAATTCGTACACAATCAACGGTAGCCTAATGGACGAAGCATGTTGGGGATGCGTTCGCACGCCTCTGCGCTCCATCACCTCAAGTTCATCTGACTTCCACAAGGTGTACAACCGATGCAGCGTGGATCAGGGAGGATGCCGAGTTGTTCTGTTGGTCAATGAACTTGTGCGTGTGGAGCAGATGTTTAAATCTATGATGAGCAACATTGTACCCGGTAAATTCGAGAACATCAATAGTAAGCTGCTAATCTGAATGTTTGGATAATTTGTTTATTTTGTTTGATTAGTATATCTATCCTGTTCACATCTTTTAGTTCGACGTACCTACGCGTTAACCTACTGCATGTGTATGCTAGGTCAATGAATTGGTGATTCTAAGGGAAATATATTTCGGTTTAGCACTTACCTTTAATAATTGAATTTCCACATACCTACTTAGTTTATAGTTAGACAAGCTAATTACCTATATGTTTTAACGAGTATACAGTGTCGGTTAATCATGGGAATATTTTATTAACAAACAGATGGGCCAAAGGATCAGGTGAAAATGACAGATTTTGATCCGCAACTGGATGAATCTGAATCTGAATCATTGGAAAATTCCTCAATTTCTACTTCTGAACCGCCGACACTGACGGAGTTGGATATTGAAGATACTGGAAATACAACCCCAATTGTTTTCAATAAGTCAACTTGCTTTATTCTGCCTGGGGGTAAAAAACCAGTAATTATTATTAAGAAGTATTGATACAACTATGAAGTGAGCATGTAAACATTCAAAGTATTGTCGTTTGAATTAGCTCTGGCCAGCAAATATATTCTACTGTAGCATTCTCATGCTAACAATTAGTAACGCACGTGCGACATTGCAGTAGCTGGTTTTATTTTATTCGTAAAAGGCAAGGCAGTAAGTGTAGTGTAATACATAGAAGTTGCATATATGATTGAATTCAGCGTGCGGTAGGCTGCTTCGCTTCCCAAGCTGGAATTAATTACTACAAGGATTCTGCGAATGTTTTACATGCCAAATTCAAGCTTACTAAACGTAACGTAACAAGGTTGTCTTAACTCCACGCAGAACATTTGCTACGGATAGCAGCCATATATGCGAATTCCTTAATGCAGTAGAACTACAGAAGTAGAAGATTCACGGTATAGTCAACTATAACAGCAAATATAGCCGGAACAACATCTCTGTCTAAATCGAAGAAAATCCCAGCATGCGCTTTTAATATGGGCAAAGATTTGTGATACTTTTCCAAATACTTTGTCTTCAACTGAAGATTCCTCGATTCCAAAGCTGCCTGTGAGATGCTGGACGCAGTGCAGCTCCCTTTGACGAGTACAAGAAAGAAAACGGCGAGCAGGCCTAACAAAGTAATGTTGAGTAACTGAAGAGTTACTCCCGCATCAATTCTAATCATTATAAAGATTAGGACAACCGAGAGCGAGATGGTCAGGAGAAATAGTATTGGTACAAACGAGTATCCGATGCACTGGTTCACATGGCCCACCGTCAACTGACTACAGCGATAGGCATGGTTCCAATGAGAATCTTCGTGTAGAAGGCTCGTGGTTCGGCTGTTCGGGTTTGAAATTCTGTAATTACAATGATTTGTTAATAAATTATAGGATCATGCATTTTAATAGTCATTTTTTGATTTCAGTTAAGTACTTACATCATTTCATTCATCACGTAGTAGATACCAATGATAATTACTCCACTGAAGAGGTCCACGTATATTACCATGGAAAAACACAATACTGCGGTAAAGTATACTTGAAAGCAGAAAGCAATCGCCATTGAAAGTAGGGATGCGTTTCTGCATACGCTGGATCCGAATATCAGAATCAGAAAGTGCAAATCGCACCGAAAAAGGTATAGGAACCCAGACCCTATGGACAAGGTGACTGAGCCG
>JAQFXY010001457.1:0-10485 GCA_034693865.1 Ceratophysella sigillata | reverse complement strand
TTGATTTTGTAGCAACAAATGGCAGCAATTGAGATTGAGAGTAACGTCAAAATTAGCACGCAACATGCAAGGTCATCAATTAACATTGAGCGTGCGGTGCGTGGCAGGCAGGTGACATCGAATTCCAAAGGGTATAGGTTTGACATACGCCATATAGATGATGATCTAAGACCAAGTACCGCTGAAACCTGCTCAAATGAGAACGTCGAGAATAAAAACGGGCAAAACCGAGTTTTTAAAAAAATCTACTTAATAAATATGCGGAAATATGGATAACAGAACAGCAGCTGACAAGTTCAATTCAACTACGTAGATAAAATAAAAAATGCATAACAATAAACAATGGCTCGTTCTTCATTGTTCAGAAATAACGAAGATTTAGTACATCCAATCAGAGATGCATTTTTACACGTAATTTGCAAGAGATACATGGATATTTTGACTACCTAGCGCAATTTGCTTCATCGTTGCTATTTGTAAACTCAGCCCTATTTGCTATTATTGGATTTCCTGTTACAGGTTAAAAATTTGAAGGAGAAGGTTGAAGAATTGAAAGGAAAGGACTACCCTGTTCAGGATCAGAAGTTAATTTATTCGGGAAAGATTCTGACGGACGAGAGTAAATTGTCTGAATATGAGATTGACGAGGGTAAATTCATTGTCGTTATGGTTTCTAAACCGAAACCCGCAGCGGCTTCCCCGGCTGTTGCTCCGACGCCTGTAACTCCGGCTCCCGTGGTCGCCCCACCAGCTGCACCTGTCGCACCAACCGCTGCAGCTCCTCCGACTGTTGTGACACAGCCTGCGCAGTCATCGGACGTTCCGTGAGCTTAAAATTTGGTGCTTCGAATTTAATGCTGATGGCGTTAACTACATGCATTTCGTGCTGTTCATATTCATCTAGATCCTCAGCAAGTTCTAGTGGTGAGTCATTGTTATTGACTGGACCGGACTATGAGCAAACCGTGGAATCCATCATCTCAATGGGTTATGAGCGTCCACTCGTAGAACGAGCCTTACGAGCATCATTCAATAATCCTGATCGAGCTGTAGAGTACCTCCTCACGGGAATTCCCAGTGGTGACTTTGCTCAGGTGAGATTACAAATATTTATACCGTGAAGCGGTATTGTTCGGACAGTTACAGCTAGAACGATGTGTATTTTTTTAATGCAAATTAACAGGAAGAAGGTATCGGTGCTGGTACGTTGCCAACTGTACCCGGAGCTGGACTTGCTGCGGGAGGGTTAGGTAGCGACGCTGAAGATCCTTTGGGATTTCTCCGGTCTCAACCCCAATTTGAGCAGATGAGAACTGTCGTCCGAGAAAACCCACAACTTCTCAATGCTGTCTTAAGCCAAATCGGTCAAACGAATCCAGCTTTACTTCAGGTCATCACTGAGAATCAGGTTCGCATCCAAATCTAAGTAAATCATATCCTAACTTCAGTATTCAACAAATGAAGCTATACTTATTTCCAGGAGGAATTTGTACGGCTTCTTAACGAAGAAGAAGGAGCCCCGACTTCCGGTTCGGCCGGAGGCGGTCGACCTGTACCTCCTCCCGGAGGCGGTGGTGGAGGTTATGTCACAACAATAACACCGCAAGATAAGGAAGCAATTGAACGAGTAAGTTCGAGTCGTTGTATTTATTTACAAAAAAATTTAAATCATTCTTATTTTGGGGGATCCAATGTGAAAGGCCAATGACACTAATTTCCTTGCCGGCATGTTTTTTTTCCGAAAGTTATAAAATGTCTTCGGGCAACAGCACACGGTTTAAAGTTCTGAATATTAATGCCCATGCTTCCTGTTTGGCTTTCAGTTGAAATCCTTAGGATTCCCGGAACACATGGTTGTCCAGGCCTACTTTGCCTGCGAGAAGAATGAGAACTTGGCGGCCAACTTCCTCTTACAAAACGATGATGATTGATATCTGATCCCTAACTGAACTAAACATACTAAAAAGAAGTAAGAAACTCTGCAGCATCAATTAAATATTAACTTCTATTCATTAAAATCTCCAGTACATTGAATGTTGAGTTGATGATCCAGTGTCGGCGAGCCTTCAATAATTTGAAATTAATTTTACCTTTCTACTCAAAGGCATTTTAATTTCAAATTAGTTATGATAATATAAATCTACTATTTAAACCTCTGTTAAAGTATGCAAAGGAGTAGAAAATAGAAATTGTCCCAAAAAAACAAAATTCAAGGAGGAGGTCCTTTTGAAAATAAACTTGAATGTAATTAAGTAAAAGAAATCCAGCCTTTTTACTTTTTCCTTGTTGTAACACGTGAAACAATGTATCTTCCTCTCAACGAGTTATTCAGTGCTTTTTCTGGAATGAATGAATGTAATAAAATACCACAGGATTTGTTCTTAACATCGTTTAACATTTTATCCGGTCAATTTTTTGTACAAAGCTGCTCAGGGAGAGTCGGTAGGCCGTGATAACCATATTTGCATTCACCCGTCAGTTAAGAGTTGTCGTTACAATTAGAAAAAAAATCGAAATAATGCAAATGGCTGGCCAACTCGCTGGGGAGCTATGTATACGAGATAAGTTGTAACAATTTTTAAGTGCATTAATTTATTGCACGAAGGTAATAACTATTTCAGTCGTCTAGCTCGGCTTCGTCGAAAATTGGTAAATCATGGTAGACAGTAAAATATTGTTCTGCTCCTGCGTCGTCTTGGCCTGCATTTAGTAGCTCGATAGACGGTAATTGAACAAAATCTGGCTCTTCAAGACGGTTCGGCTCCACATTAGTCAACTCTGCAAATTCTGGCTCGTCTGTACGGTTTTGATCAACGTTAATCAATTGGGGAAATTCTTCCGGAATGTTGGGAGACGCCAGTGGATCAACGTCAACCTCCATTTCTGCTTCATCGATGTGACTATAGCTGGGAGATTCGACAGGTTCAGGATGATCTTGAGGTTCTGTAGCTTGAGCCTCGGGAGTTTCACTTTCTGTAACTGCAGCCGGTGGAATCCGATCCTTAAACGCATACTTGCGCTTGATCCGGTTCTTTCCTCGTGTCGTTTGAGCCTTTCTAAGAAGTTTCAAGGTCCATCCGTCTGGTTGAGGTTCTGGAACTTCTTTCTCTGGAACTATATCCGGAATAGCATTCAAATCGTAGAGAAACCTTGACCTACGCTTCACCAACTTCTTGACACGCTGAACATAGGCCGTAACTTGTAATTTACTCGAAGGGTCACCGAATTTGAATGAAGTTTGTTCATTTTCCGATTCGGTCGGGTTATCGCTCCCGCTACTCGTGTCCTCCATAACCTCTTCGAACGTAGGATCTTCCACAGTAACCCGGCGTGTTATGGTTGCAATGAGGTCATCATTGTTGAGTACATTATGAACTTCAGGCCTATCTTTTGCCCGGGCAATCTGGCGTGCTTTGAGTGTCGCTTCGTCAATTACTTCTGGGTCAGAGTCTTCCGCTTCAATATTCTCATCTTCGCTCAGCTCACCTCGAGACAGTGGGAAGATGAAGCCTCGAAAGGCGTCTCGAACAGTGGTGGTGCTCAGCTTGTGCGATTCCCAGATTTGAGCATTGTACGTTGTGTAGGCCACCATGTCATTGGGATTCATGTTCTATGGGTCAAAATTGAAATTTGTTGGTTATAAACTTGAAGTTGTAGAAATTACTGCGCTGCGTAGAATCACAAACAAGGCTTTTGGAATGGCAAACAGATTCATGCAAGAAAGTTTAATTTTTTACCCTTTGACCACAAACGATATTTTGCTACGTTCAGTTAGGTTAAAACTAGTTAGATGTAGTGCCATTGCATTGAATTTAAATAAAATTCATCCATTGGTTTTTTCGGTTCAGCTAACGCCGGTTTGAAAACTTTGAATGTGGCAAGTTTACTTTACACTTGGTGCATGACGCGTGTAAGCCGCATTGTGAGTTGATTTCAAATAGCAAACTTTCAGAAAGCCATTGAATTTTTCTTGTAAAGTTAAAAATTGGCCAGTTCACTGATTGAGAAAATACTGTATAAAGTATCGTATATCCATAGTATCTACTGTGCATTTACCATGACAAACAGTTCATAGGCCTTTACGTAGTTCTTTGTGTTCCGAAACAGTTTTTTGATGTAGAGATTTTGTATCTTTTCGTCAAGGTCCAACCAATTGGGAATATGCAGTTCAGGGTAGCGACGTTTTACTGGGATCATTTCCGCTTTGTAGAGATCCATAGCCGATCTATGAACAAATATCAATACAAATAATCTTCGTGATGTTGAGATTTTTCGAAATACACAACAACGGACCAAACTAATTCAAAGCCTATACTCTATTCAGCCTTTTAAATCCCAAGATTTATTAGTCAAATACCACGGGAAACAAAAAAAAAAGATGCATGAGCTGAATAAGAACTTCGTGTTTTGGTTTTTAAATAAATAACATCAATTTGTAAACTGTTTACCAAAGTTCATCAGCTCAAGTTCATATCATTTCACGGTAAAGATAAACAAGGTCAAACCGCGCAAACAATAGCTTATAAAATTATACGGAAAGCGCGGTTGGAAATTTTTCTTGAAGATAACCATAATGTAAAATGGATGGTCAACTGCCAGATAGGAGCTCTGTATATTACGTATGTGGCTTACTTTGGCGGTGGTTCTGGCTCGCCGGGATGCAGAAGCTTCTTATTATTTTTCACATGTCCATTTCCACGACCCCAGAACGCTGGATCCATGTTTTTATAAAACACTAGAGATTCATTTATGAATGTCATCTGTTGGAAGTAAAAAGTATATTCGCTCAAGTCATGTCTTGTACATTTTACGAAGGCGAAAAGTTTCCATGCGAAAAAGTGGCCTGATTAACCTTTGTGTTCAAACTAATAAACTGCGCTCAAACTAAAGTTCAATTTGCCGTTATGCTAGGCTAGGTAGTAGGTTAGATCAATGTATATGTCAATGGAGTGAAATTATAACCAAAGTTAGGCTTGCCAAAATTTTTTCAATAGGACAAACTTATTGATGAAACTTTTTCGCAGAGAACTTTTTCGTAAAACCTAGATTATATTGACATTTAATCGTATGTCTTTACCTTTTGCAACTTGCTAAGTTCTAGAAACGTCTTAAAAATCCGGCCAGCCGTTTCAAGAAGCCCAAGCCTATCAACCTTCCTTATCCATACTACTTCTCGAGCCACGTATTTGGCGTAAAAGTAGAAAACCGAGTAGGTTCGTCCAATTTGTTGTCTTGCATCGAAAATACCCCGGATTATCTCATCAATTTCTTCTAGCAAAACCAATAATGTTACATGTTAAGCGGTGAATTTTGGCAAATAGAATTAATACATCGTATGTAGGTACCTTGATACAAACATGCCTTCAGAAACCTGTTTCGAGATAATATTCTAGGGTATTTTCAATACAAAACGAGTATAGCAGAATTAGTGAATACAATAATATAACAATGCTTTTACAGAAATGTTTATTTACATGTCAAAAATATAAGAATAACTTAATCTACATATAACAAAATATTACAATACGAATATATTATTCTACGTAATAAATATTAGAACAATTTGGTATGTTTATTGCACTGTCAAGCAGTAAAATCCAGAGATTGGTATAATAGCCATACCATGTATGTACGTGCCAATAATATGTATTAATTCGTAAATACCCAATCTAAAATCAACAGTGTAGTTCAAAACATTGCTATAAAATTTTGTACTTACCGCTAGAAAACTAGAATAATTCAACTTTTTGCTCTAAGGTCAAGTATTTAGTTCAACGATTCTTTGTTTGAAGCAGGTCTTCAGGCCAGCATGGATGTATGAAGGTACCTACATACTATAAATCTAACGTACCTACATCATTCAATCTCATTTCATAGTCAATAGGCATAGTCATAATATTTAAAATATACGCCACAAATATACCATTTGAAAATAAATATGTGCCACAACGGAATTTTCAACAAATATGTACAAGAGACAAGCCTGCAACTTAGAACTGAACGGATTTCCACTTGTGTTCTGAAAAATACTAAAATCCCTTACTCTTTGTAATAACTCGGTTGGGAGGAAAATCCTTTAGTTGCGGTGTCCGCAGTGTCCGTCTGTTATAAACCGCTTTCTCTGTTGTTTTGGGTGCAGCTGCTGATTCGGATTGTTGTCGTGAAGCCATGGATCTTGGAACTTTTGACACCGAACCTCCATTTTCGACTACAGGACCAGCATCACTCTCTTCCGTAGTATTTCCTTCGAGATTGTGCTTTTTCTTTTTCTTTCTGGGCGACAACGGCTCGTCTTTAACTTCTTCTTCTTCAAGATGTTCCAAATTCTTAGTTTTCTGTTTCTTTTGGGGTGACGTGGGTTCGGATTTCAATTCATCTTCATCTTCCAAGTTCTTATTTTTCTTCTTCTTCTTCTTTGGTGGTGCTTCAGATTCAGCTTCCACGTCAATTGTCCCCGTTTCAATATCTGTGGATTGAGTAATACTGCGTTAATAACTGCGTGAACAAAGGGAAATATTTATCGAACTCTCGGTAATGTTGTGTTCAGCATTGTCGGCATATTTACTATTGGGGTGGCGAAAACCGTCCCAATCCGACAATTTTTCAAAGTTGATTAAGGGTGTATTTGTATACATTATTGGTTGGCAATTATACTAGAAGCTGTAACGGCGTAGCTTGAATAATATAAAATCTAGAAAGTGACGGCAAATCAAGTTTTACGCAATAATACATTACCAAGTTGAAACAGTGGAGAGTGTAGACGCTTAAGCAATTTGCAATGGAAGATGTGTTATACGCTATACCTCTGAAGTAAGTACTAAATGGCTAATATGATTTGTTTATTTTAAGTCATTATGAATTCACCTAGGCGTTAGTTGGTCAACAGACAATACAATTCGAGTATTAATTCAGTGTATATATTTTTGGGTTTACCTTTAATTTCATTTTCTTCTTCTTCGATTAAGAATTCCTCTAGGACCTTGTCAACGGAAGTGAGAACACCATGGAACTTTTTAGGAATAGTAGGAAGCACAGCCGGTTTAAGAAACTCTGGAAGACTCTCGAAATAGGCCTGAATATTCTTCCTGTACTCAATGATGGCTCGTTTATAATTGAGCTTGTACAATTCTCTGTTGTAGTTGTCAAGGTCTTTGAACTGTTCTTCAGCCACTTTCCTCGACTCCTCACGACTAAGCTCAGAGTAATCTGGGTCCTGAATCATATTTTGGTGAAACATTTCGTTAACGCTATTTGGTGGTCGTTCTGGCTTGTCATTGTACTTTTCCCAAATTGACAATTCCTCCTTTGAAACAAATGTACGTAAGCGGAAGGGCTTTTTTGGAGTAAATCCAGCATTTCTTTCTTGAAAATGCTCCATTTCCTCGACGTACTCCTCACTTCTTTTGATGGTACGAGCAATCCATTTAGATTTTTTGTGTTCTGAAAGTTTCTGCCATTTTTCTTTGTATTTTTTCTTGAGCTCTGGCAAGTCTTCGGCTTGTGGAGGTGGGTCGATTCGATTTAGTTTCGACTGGATGAATTCCTGTTGTTGACAGTAAAAAAAATTTACAATAAATATTACGAATCTATACAGTGCTTCAGTTTTTTTACACATTAGTATAAGTGGGATTGAAATGCTTACCAATTGAGGTGTCAGCGGAGGTGGAGGTGCATCTGAAAACATAATGGAAATCGAGTCTTGCGAAAGCTTAGTTCTTGGAGCGGTCCGTTTAGTCGGATTCATTGCGTCTCGATTAAAGGTGCCAAGTTTCTTTGATTTGATGAATGCGGTGTAATGAGGATAGTTGGCGTAAAATTCCTTCACTTGCCGATTGTGGTCTGCTTTCAATAAATCGCATTTCTTTTCCCAGTCAAGTTGCAATCCTTTGGGTAATGCATTGTATTTATCGTGACATTCTCGTTGGAACTAAAAGCAAACAGAAATATTGTACACAATCGGAAATCGGAATATGACAGAAGCACCTTGCCCGGTTCTAAACATTGTGGAAAGTAATAAGAAGTGATGCTTGCACGGAAGTAAGTATTCACAATCATTTGTATTTTGCTATCAGTGTTTAGGCACCGCAAAAATACATTTCATAAACGTTAAGTATTGCATGCCAGTTGCACGATAAACTAGAATGCATACTTATGAATAATCAAGAGTAGTTTGATGTTATTTCTTATTTCATTCAATATTTCCGATTTGCGCTTACCAATATGAAGTTATTTCCTTTGTGTGGATTCATATTCCACATTTCTCTACAGAACATCTGACATCCGTTGTTTGGTGGCTTTCTCGGGAATCCAGGTGCAGATTCGATTAACTTGGCCCGGAACTTTGCATTGTCTCTCTCCGTTATCAACTTGATTTCCCGAACTACTTCGGACATGATTCTGAACCTCCTAGTAAGAGACTTGAGATACTCCCATGCTGCCTGACACTCCTCAGCGGAATATGCATCAAAAGCTACTGAGTTCCAATTCAGTTTCCTCGCTCTCAAATTGACGGAGATAGTGTCGATAACTGGGCTTTCCGCCTCCAAACGATTAATTAAGTGATTCAAGTCCTCTTCTGACATGGACGAGACGACGTTGAAACCCAGATCCTGATCTGCGGGATCCCCGGGTGGCTTGATATCCATTTCTTCTACTGAGTTTCTTCTCCCTCCTGTGCTATGCCCAGGTGATTCCACATCGTGGTACTCGTCCTGGTCCGAGTCCTCCACCTCCACTTCTGGAGGACTTTTATGTCGACTCATTCAATTTCTGAAATATTAAAACAGTAAAGCTAAGCATTAGGCAAGCTCGACTTCAATATAGAGTAGACTCATCTCGTGTTTACCCTGCTCTGGATACAATCGTCAACGGACAACATGCTCTATTGATTCTGGTTGAAAATCAATTTTCAATTTGAAGTCATAGGGACGGAAATATACAAGAAGCAGCATAAACAGGTGATGTTAAGTTAGTAATATTTAGTATACATTTGAAATAACAAAAGCCTTTAAAAAGACGAAAGTACATACGTGATCTAATTGCAGAATAATCCCTTAAAATTGTAAAATAGACGTAAGTACATATTTCTAGTAGACATTACTATTATCACCTATCCATAACTATTCACTAAAAATTGCATCCGAGACTGTTGAAACTTTTGGATTCTAAATCCACCACTACTGGCCACCACAAACAAACTATGTCCTAACATGTGTAGTGTCTAGGTCATAGGTTCTACATTTATCTTAGGTCAGCACAGGTGACAGGCATTATATGGCAGCAAATAATTAATTAAATAATATGTTTGTGCCACATGATGCTCATGAGATATTCGTAACACTCACGTCCCTGCAATACCTCTATTAGGGGACCCTTGACCTGTGACCTCTACGAACAAATGACCCGAACAAGTTTAGGTGCTCATCTGTCTTCGAGATAAGCAACTTTTGTTTACATTACTTTTCTCAAATTGCCAGGTTATTAAGGTCACACGTGACGTGCAACATGTGATACCTTGGCCTGGCACCTGGTCTGTGACTTTAACCTGATACTTTTCAGAAAAGTGCTTTAAACAAAAGTTGTTTATCTCGATAAGCAAAACATTTGTTGGTGAGGTCACAGGTCAAGAGTCTCCTTCCTAATCTTAGTCCTAATAGGAGTGGGTTAAAAAACTCCAACCCTAGAATTGCTGGACCCACGTTGACCCACGCCACGCCTACCGCCTGCGGCTGACTATGCAATGACATTACACACGCACGCATGACGCACGCACTGTGGGTTCAATCCAGCCTGCACTACTGTGCTGTGCAACATAATACACCAATGGACAAACCAGTAGAAGTACTTATGTACAAGCGAATTCCTTCTAGATTGCATTGACTTACCGACTTATTCAAGTTGTATTGACTCGATGTATGCCTCCGTCAGAGGTCAGAGGTCAGGGATATCGGAATTCCGGATGACCGTTGACCGTTCCACTTGCACTTGTAATTGTAATAACTTGAAAAGTTTAGAGTGCGGATCACACATCCACTCGCCAATCAGAACGAAGCGTTGAAATATTTGAATTTACCTCAGCTGGAAGTGGGCCACTCAAACAGACGCCAACTTCTCTGGGTTTAGCTCACGAATCCAGATTTGACGAAAAATAGCAGAAACCCGTTCACTAACATATTTCAGGGTGTTTAAAATAGTTGAATTTGGAATTTGGGAGCAATACAATTATTTTAATACAGTTGGAATGTTTTGTTATCTTCTGTGCCAGTCTGAATTTCTTTATAATCGGTATCAATGTGTATGAAAACCGAGATTTTTTTGGTACTTTCTGGTTTGGAAATTAATACATATTGGCTTAATTTTATTATTCTTATTATTATTTTATTTATTTTATTAATGCAACGAACGGGCAGCAAACTTTATCTAGTTTATTCGTGTGTGGCAGTAATCAAATAATCAGTATAATTTTGAGACGCATATTCGTGACAT
>JAQFXY010001456.1:0-10486 GCA_034693865.1 Ceratophysella sigillata | reverse complement strand
ATCCTGGCATCAATTTCTCTCTTCATTGGAGGAATCATATTTTTCTATTTCTCATTGGCTATGACAACGAATTCTACGAAATGCTGGAACTCATTTTTACAAAACGATAAGCGAATTTTACGCCTTGACAAGACATTCTACAGGTCTTGCCGTCATATCAGCATGTACTTTGGACACTTCTTTCCTGTTAAAAATACAGAATTACCACTTATTTTCTTTGGGGAAATAATTGTCAAATCCACCATTGATTTATTGCTTACACTTGGCTAACGCGAATCAAGCTATAAATATGGAAGATCCATTTCCAAGTTTAGTTCAAAACTTCAGTGGCAAAATTTCGAAGGAACATTCCTAGTATACGGGCGCTACACCGATTTTCAAGTTTGATACGTTATTGGAAAGCCCTTGAGTAGTTGTTTACTCATATCCACTTCATTATTTAAGCTAAGACTTGCCAAAAATGGTTCAAATAAATTCACAACTATTACCAAAAATATCTTTCGCCTCGAGCAAAAAGCCAAATTGGTTGAAATTAAGCATATTTCTCGACATATATGTAGTTCACTAAGTGGTATACACTCATTGATTTAAAATGCAATTTTAACTTTAAGGCCTTCTTTTTTTTTTAAATCATACAACGGCAGCTGATATTCGTATTGTTCTGCCATCTGTACAATTAGTCGTAGTAGTTACTATAATTTTAATTTTATTTGTATATAAAGTTTGTACTTTATTTTCATTTCCATATTCCATGCTATGCTAAAATCCTGTGACTGTTGTCCGTAGCATTGATTTAATTAAATCAATTAAAATTGAAATAAATACTCACTCCTACCAAGATTTATTGATTCTCAGGTCTCACGTGCAGTTAAAAATTTTCAAAAACCGATCCGAACCCAACCCGTTTAAAAATTAACTATTCAAAAAAATATCAACTCGAACCAAACCGACATTATCGTTCAGATGTATGCTCCCATCGCAACCAAAAGGTATTTTTAGTTAGATGTTAGTAAGCGTTTGACAGGTTTGGTGGTTTCTGTTTGGTGAAATTATTTATGCCATTTTGTTTATTAAACTGAAACCAAAAACCGAACACCATAAAAGACAAAAAAAAACTTTAAACCGAACCGTCGTCATCCGACCAACAAACCGAACTGAAACTAGCCGTAGCTACAGATAGTTTAATATTATTACATCTAATATTATAACAATTAATGTATTTAAAACTGCAGGCATACCATCTTATCGATTCTTGCTCGTTCCATGGGGCGCAAGCCTAAAGGGAACTAATAAATCAATTCAATTATCGATTCTTGCCATTTATGTTTCAAGAATTGTAATTCTACATAGCTACATCCATGGTTTTTATTCAAGAAACAAGCTAAATGGTAAAAGGGCAGTGTAACCAATAGAATATTATTCATCGAGCTAGCCATTCAGATTTCAGATTATAGGCGCATTTGTAGTTTAGTTTTTAATCTATCGTCTGTGGTTCATCTACGCACGTGTGCCCTTGATGGTCTTGTAAGTTATATTAAAGTTTTTCCTAATAAGTTTTAACGTCGCCAGAAATGTCCATACTTATTAGTATGAAGTCCTGCTACTTTAGCGAAATATTCTTTACTATAAATTATTTCTGATGTCTTCGCATATAAGCAGGAAGCGGGCGTATACTTTGCAATAATATAATGCAATAATAGCTATTAAAACGAAGAAGTAAATTAAAACCATTGAGCTTATTTCGTCATTAGACATATCTGTATGGTACCTACTGCTACTACAGTATTCAATTCTGGAGTGAAGCTCACGCCCACGTCATTGTACATTAAATGTTTATTCTTTAAGTTTTATTGATATAACTACAAATGGATGTGCTCAAATTCTTCATGAATACGTAAAACATATTACCGAAGCACTCCATGAAGATTAATATTTGGTTGGGAACGAGCACATAATTAGAGTTTGTTGTAATATTGAATAGCTACTACCTAATCTACTAGTACACGCTTCACTATCAACTCACTAACAATGCACTGTTAGTTTCGAGGCGCTGAGAATTCAATATTTTTCGAAGCCGTTTTGTTACCTACTTGCCGTGTTAATAATAGAATCAAATCCATCAAGAAGTGTTACAATCAATTAATAATCGAGCAAGGTGTTGGGTGTTTTCTGATATAGTGACGGACTCGTGCGTCAACAATTATAAATTAAAATACATTTTAATCTTTGTGATAAAATTTAATCTTTTTGGAAAATGTGAACGCCAGAATTCAGAAACGCCTACTTGTTGACTTAATCTACAATTTGATACATTATTTATTAGTTACTCACACTTTAAAAAAAATAGTGAGAATTATATAGGAACTTGGTATGTGTTATTCTAGATTTTCCGATTATTGAAATGGATTCGCAAGTTACAAATCAAAATGTTTAATTTACATTTGTGTATCTAAGCTGGCTACATAAAATATCAACCACTCTATAGACTAAAAGCAAAAAAAAGTATTCACGCGGTTGAATATTTTAGTGCAGTTATAATTCTTACATAGCTCAGCACGAGAGTTCATACGCAAAAGACTAGGAAGAATTATTACCAATGGCGTTTGCCGTTTGCAATTTAAATATGTAGAATTCAGCAATTTTCTGTGAACTTTACAATAGTGTAAGCCAGGCCGACATAACGCAACAAATCTAGTAAAGGCTAACATAATGATTTCAAAAAATACTTTGATAAATTTGGAGTTAGTTCAGACATTGGGTAATTGGCTTCTAGTCATTCCTGACAAACTAAATGTAAAAGAGTTAGGTATTTTTGGGAAGTGCGAGTTCATCTACAAGCTACGGTTCTGGAAACTACAATCAATTGCACAGGTATTCGTGCGTGTACTTGCAGCTCTCTACCTGGCCATGGTACTAAGTTCAGCCAAGTCGTCTGCCGAAGTTCTTCTGGGTATCTCAATCATGACTATATTGCTTGTCTCTGCTGGATTAATCTTCTTCACTACATATTATGCCTTCAAAGGATCTGACAACTTTAACAGATTTCTTGAACTAAATATCCATTTTTGTGAGTAAGCTAGAAACAGAAATGATCGGTCTATTATTTGTGATATGATATAAGTAGAAACATAATTCAGGAATCATTGACGAAGAATATTGTCTGTATTTCAATCTCAATTAATTGCTTTAAATAGGTAAGATTTTTGGAGTAGAACCAGTCAAAACAGATGAAATACTGATTGGAACGACGCTAATGGGAGTTGGGTTGGCGCTTATCGGAATTTTAATATTCCCAGTCACAATCATTACGTTTCTATTCGAAGCACTAAGTTTAGTTCGCGGTATAACGACTGGTTATGTAATTTTTGACACAGTTACTGCTTTTGCTACATGGTACCTAATTTTCTCTGGTCTCGTCGTTTTCACACAATACACGTACAACGGACTCATATTTACTTTAACGGTGTCAAAATGGTTGACTTGCATTAGGTAAGTCATTTTTTATTAAATCCATTGCTTGAGTTGTAGAGTCCGCAACAAGTGAAGCTGACCAATATTTCTGACGCATCTGACGATGACTACTAATTGCAGGTGGCACAACGGTATTACGCGGACGGAAAGGCGAAGAAATGTCCACGCTTACAGATCTCTTCAAGTGATGGATATAATATGGATGGACTCAGGCAAGCCAATAGTGGTACTTCAACTTGGTGTTCTGGTGGTGCTATTGGTGGCGGTTCTGTTCACATTGGCACGCGGAGGAATTTTAGAATACCATCCCATTGTTAATGCAGCGATCATCCTCCTACTGATCCTGGCATCAATTTCTCTCTTCATTGGAGGAATCATATTTTTCTATTTCTCATTGGCTATGACAACGAATTCTACGAAATGCTGGAACTCATTTTTACAAAACGATAAGCGGATTTTACGCCTTGACAAGACGTTCTACAGGTCTTGCCGTCATATCAGCATGTACTTTGGACTCTTTTTTCCGTTAAAAAATACGGAATTACCACTTTTTTTCTTCGGGGAAATAATTGTCAAATCCACTATTGATTTACTACTTACGCTTGGCTAAAGCGAATCAAGCTATAAATATGGCATATTCATTTTTTAGTATTTTAGTCATCGTATAAACATGCCCTGGGGTATTAAGGTCGACGGTCGACCGTACAGCGGCTCAATGCACTGACTGAAGGCACACTTGTGCCTATGATGGTCGTGATCGTGAAAAATGGAATAAACCTTGGTGGAAAAACTTTGACTACCACTTTGGTGCCAGCCAAATGCCTTTTCCATTTGTTTTTAGCTGTTTTAGGATTTTCATTTCTGCAAATTGCTGAAAATTATAAATATTTTTACCACTTTGGTAATTTTATGACGTATTGTAATAAAAAGTCCACCAGTCCTGTCTCATTGTGTATATTCCGGTAGCACGTCAAAGCGGCCAAAACAAAAGAGGCCAAGTCAATAGCGGCCAATTCAATAGAGGCCAATGTAATAGAGGCCAACATACAATAGCGGCCAACTACAATAGAGGCCAACTACAATTGTTTAAAATTTTATGGCTCAGTCACCGTATTCGGTGAGCAGGACGACCAGCGAAAATTCCAGATGAAAATTCATATTCATAGTAGACGTGTAGATAGACAGTATTAGATAGTATTAGGTATCACTTACTAGATTTGCAGTTGCATATCTCTCCTGATAACATATCGTACGGTAAGATTTCAGCTTGAGAAATGCCAATACACAGTTTGGACCAGATTAAAATACCTCTACCGATAAACAGCAATAGGTATGGATATATAAAAAGATGTAGAGATATGGACTGATGTGCTTGAATTTAGCTTTGTATTATTTTTCGTAACAATTTTTGAAATAATTTAGGTCTATATGAATACGGTGACTGAGCCTTAAAATGTTAAACAATTGTAGTTGGCCTCTATTGTAGTTGGCCGCTTTTGTATGTTGGCCTCTATTACATTGGCCTCTATTGACTTGGCCGCTATTGACTTGGCCTCTTTTGTTTTGGCCGCTATGACATGGATCCGTATATTCCAGCCAAGGCATTACCCAAGACCCAAGCGAAGCGCAACACTCAAAAATAAGCCCCAGGGCAGGGTAGACTTTCTTTTCCATAAAAACAGCTGGTGTAAATCTTATGGGTAGCTATATACAAAGTTGAATCGGAATGAATGGAATTGAGACCTTTATTAGTATACCCTTCTTATTATATCCTTGCATTATATCCTACCATCCCTTGTGTTTACGGTTTTTGTACCTATTTATTTGTTCCGTGTCCAGAAAATACTGTAGGTAGACTTTTTTCTGCTCGTTGAGGTAATCAAATGACCTTCTTTCATTTATCAAACGCAAAGTGCAAATCTAACAGGTATATAAATTTTACAAGTAGACATAATGCTTAATATGTCAGTGCATATATTGTGTTGTTAGTGTATTTATATATAAGCGCATATTTTTGGAATTTACTCTTGAATATTGATTTAAAATTGCACTGAAGGCTGGTCTTCGATTTTAGTAAACAATAAACAATTTTTGCGTCGTAATAGGGAATTTTATTTGTCCTGCTGGGCTGTTACACTCAAGGTGTCTTGACAACGGCATTTTTTCTCTTATAAGGTTAAGTCATGCTCACTTAAAAAACATTCGTTTTTGAGAATTGACAACGATTGAAATTATTTCAATCGGCCATCGGCCTTACCGGCGAACACATTGGTTGCTAACCTTTACTTTGTTTACTTTTCAAAATCCCCAAAACCAAATCCAAACAGTGAGCATGAACTAACCTTGTAAGGCGATTGTTTTTTGTCAACAAACCTTGGTTACACTAATGTAAATGTTTACTCCTAAAACTTTTTTGGGCAAATCATAAGAACAAGAACGATCGGCTTGACACTTACAGCTTATAAGTACGTTTAGTTTAGCAAGAAATTTGAAAGTATACATATTTGTATAGGTACCTACTCATGGATTACTTTTTATTGATTAGTAATACGTAGTCAAGGATTTAATGTACAAACCAATAAACTCCTTAAATGACCCTTTTCAATTTGGTGCATTTGAGATAAGTGTCACTTTAAGTTCGTTAAATTTTAATTTATTTTTATTACAATACTCAACAATACACAAGTGGTGAATACAATCCTATATAAATAATGAACCGGGCATGAACAGGCTAGAGCTAAGGCTGACATCGGTTCGGTTTATTTGTCAAGCCAATCGGAAACCGAACCGAAAGGTTCGTTTGGTTTTTGCTTTCAAAACCGAACTGAACTAAAACCTCGATTTCTGTTTATTTTTCAAAATGAAACGAACCGTTTTTTTAAAAATAAATCAAACCGAACCAAACCGAAATATATTTTAGAAAACTTCAAACCGGTCCGGATTGCACAATATTTGCACAATATTTGCCTACGGTCACACCGACCAACTTGGGCCAACCAGCCTGCAGCAAAAAATATAAGACCATTAGTCCATCATGAAATTCTACACTGAGGCATGTAATATTTTAGGTCTACCAAATCCTGTTACGCAATTGTTAATGTTACATAGGATAGGACATGAATCCGCTACGGATGCTTCCGGTAATGATAATGATCAGTATTTATTCTTTAGTTAATTCAACATTTAAAAGTTTGATTGGATCAATTAAATGTAGCTGGGATCCCACCACAGTGGGATTTAATGGGATTTGTGATATAAAGGGATTTAAAGGGATTTAATCAAGCGCCAAATTTTTAAGTTGTTAATCCCATTTTGAATAAATCCCATCACACCTTTGTCCAATTAAATCCCTATTAAATACCAGACAACAACTCTGTGTATGAAGGTTAGATACAGTGCGCAATTACAAAGTTACCCCGTCAAGTCATGACTCTCATTTATTCAGTTGGAATACATTGATTCGGTGTGTCATAGGAGCAAAGTACTGTGTGCTAAAGTTAAGGATATAACTACTTACACGTAGATGGATTCATCGTTTTTTCACTTTGGCTGATGCAATAATTTCGGTTTATCGGTTCGGTCTTCGGTTTTTGGTTCGGTTCGGTTTCCGTTTAGATTTAGAGATCCCAACCGAACCAAAATAAATTAGTTAGTATAAATCTCAAACCGAACTGAAAATATCGGTTGGTTTTATTATTCTAAACGTAACCGAACGGTGAACTCCCGAAACGAAATTTTAATTTTAATGCTCCGAACCTAACCGAAAACCAACGGTTAAACCTAACCGTAAGTCAGCCTTGGCTAGAACAGGGCTTGCGCATGCGAATGAAAGAATTCAGACAAGTCTAATCGTCAACTTTTTCTCCAGTGTGATAAATGCTTTATTATTACCTTCAAATAATTACTGAAAAGTTACCAGGAATCGGTGTGCTATGATTGAACCCTGATAAGATCACATAAAATACATGGATTTTCGTAAGTTTCAAATACAATGAATATTTAATTCAGACTTCTAAGTAAAGAGCGTTGCATTGTCCATCGGTGTGAGCAAAATGACCTAGTATTTCAACCACACATGACAACTTCTTTAAAAAGAAGTCTTACAAGATTTATTCATCTACTGTTAAATACTCTAGTGTTGATATAATTCGTCAGCAGCAAGTCGCTGCACAAAAGATTCGAAACGCATTTGAATAAATCGCGCTTGTTTATGTTTTCGTACTACTAAATTTCATTCAAACTTTACAATATTTAGGGACGGTAAGTATAAGCCAGGTCAGCCTAGCACATTTCCGTAAAAAAAAGTTTTTTAGATTATCCAAAAATATTAAAATAATGATTTCAAAAACTACTTTGAGGAATTTGGAGCTAGTTCAGACAATTGGAAATTTGCTTTTGGTTATCCCGGACAAACTAAACGTTAAAGAATTGGGAATTTTCGGAAAGTGTGAAGCAATCTTCTTCAAGGCATGGATCTGGAAACTGCAATCAATTGTTCAGTTCTTTGTTCGTATGGTTGTAGCTATAGACCTACTCATCGTAATAAAAATTTCTTCTAGTTCAAGTCCAACTAATATGTCTGCTACCGAACTCGTTCGGGCGATCTCGATAGCAGCTATATTTCTGGACTCTGCCGGATTGATATTTTTCACAGCGAATCAAGGGCTTGAAGGATCTGGGTACTTCAACAGGTTTCTTCAGCTAAATGTCCATTTCTGTGAGTGCCGAATTTATGGAAATTAAAAACACCTGCGCTAATTTTAACGGTCAACAAAATTTGGTCTTGGCTAGTAGTTTATATGAATTCGTTTTCGTCGTAAACTCAAATTATCAAAACCCGACAAATTCAAATTATCAACTTGTATCGGTATCTATACAAAAATTTATATTTTGGATGGATTCTTGTCATCCGAGTAATCAAGTATTCTTCTATAGAAATGCTGTTATTTGAATTTATATATAAACAGTGCTCAATGTATATAACGGATTTATGTAGAACCATCGTTTGTGTTTTAATACATTTTTTTAAATTGCGCCTCTTGTTTGCTTCTGTCCAAAAATTCACATGAAATTACTACCAATTTACAAATAAACCTGTTGCAGTCACTATGAAGCATGGCCGCTATTTATATACAATACGTGTTTCTATATGCAGCTGGCATCTGATTATAATGGTGTGACATGCATAGGCAGATTGGCATGGGCAATCACATAATGCCCGACAAGTCGCTCATGATAATAATAATAGTAGCAAGTAGATATCAAGTATAAAAGTATAATCTTAACACAATATGTATTAACTAATTTTGTATAGGTAAGATTTTTGGAGTTGAACCAGTCAACAGAGATGAAATACAAATTGGAACGACGCTAATGGGAGTTGGATTGGCGCTTATCGGGATTCTTATATTCCCAGTTACTAACTATCATTACGTTCCAATACGAAGCATAACTCGCCGTATAACGATAGGTTATTTCATCATCGACATAGTTACCGCATTCGGTGCATGGTATTATATTTTCTCTGGTCTGGTCGTCTTCACGCAATACACATACAACGCACTCATTTATTCGTTGGCTATGTCAAAATGGATGACATGTATTCAGTAAGTCGTTTTAAATGCTTACAATTGAGTTGCACAGAATGGCCAACCCATAGATATATGAATTACGCGAATATACACAACTCTATATATGTAATTCATATATCCATGGGCCAACCAAGTTGGCCAGCCATTACTTGATATAAATCTGGGTCTGCAAAGCTAACTGCGCAGTGTGCACAATAGAGTTGTTAAGCGCATTGATACGATTGTTACTGAGTGCAGGTGGCACCACGGCATTACACGCAAGGAAAGGCGAAGGAATGTTCACGCTTACCGATCTCTTCAAATAATGAATTCAATATGGATGGACTTGTCAGCACCTTTGGTGGTACTTCAACTTGGAGAGCTGGTGGTGCTTTTGGTGGCGGTTCTGTTTACATTGGCAAGCGGTGGAATTTCAGAATATAATCCCATTGTTTATTCTGCCCTGATTCTTCTAATGATTGTGGCATCAATTTCTCTCTTCATTGGAGGAATCATATTTTTCCATTTCTCTTTGGCAATGATAATGAATTCTAAGAAATGCTGGAATTCATTTTTTCAAAATGATAAACGGATTTCGCCTATTGACAAGACATTCTACAGGTCTTGCCGTCATATCAGCATGTACATTGGACTCTTTTTTCCTGTTAAAAATACGGAACTACCTCTTACTTTCTTCGGGGATATAATTATCAATTCCACTATTGATTTACTACTTACGCTTGGATAACGCAATTTGAAACTAGAAATCTTGAAGTTTCCTAAAAACCGCATACCATGAGACAGTATTTCGGAAAAACTATATATCATGTGCATAACTTATTTTTCTTGTAATACTCTTAAGTCTTTTGTAATAGAAAACATTATGCCGAACACGCTGAAAGGTGATTAGAATTATCCTGAAATGCAACAATTCATTCCATTAGCAGCGCCATCTCACATTTTAGTTTTTGGAAAAAGCCGTAGCAGAATATACACGTAAACTAGATAATTCTACGCTACGTGCTAATATGTAATTTCAATAAATACTATTCTCATTTTACAATTACTTACGAATAGTTACATCAATAAATACGTAATATCTTTATTTACACTAGAGGCTCCTTGTGGAGCTATTATAAGCAGCATCAGCTAGAGGCCAGTCAGGATTCTTTCTAGTATCAGTGCGCTAAAAGCCATGTATGTATTATGCATACGACGTGGCTTATTATATGTATCAAGCCGGAATATATCCTACGAGACCGCACCCAATGGGAACCGAGTCTTGCTCTCCCACCTCAAGAACGAGAATTGTTCTTCCTACAATTGAATGTTCACCGCAAAGCGATAGAATCGTGTCCATGATGTAAACAGAAATAGATCCGTCAGCGTCTGTGGTGAATTTCGGCCAATGGTTCCCAAACGAACTGATGTCTTTAAAAGGATCG